>SZWC01002425.1:47038-49538 GCA_023375785.1 Penium margaritaceum
ACCATACCATACCATACCATACCATACCATACCATACCATACCATGCCATACCATACCATACCATACCATACCATACAATACCATACCATTCAATAGCATACCATACCATACTATATGATTCCATACCACACCATACCATACCATACCTTTGCTTACCATAGCAGAGCAAAGCATAGCATACCGTACCATACCATACCATACTATACCATACCATACCATACCATACCATACCATACCGTACCATATCATACCATACCATACCATACCACACCATACCATACAATACCATAACATACCATACCATACCAAACCATACCATACCATACCATACCATACCATACCATACCTACGATACCATACGATACCATACTAAAGCATAACATAGCATAGCATAGCATAGCATAGCATAGCATAGCGTAGCATACCGTGCCATACCATACCATACCGTACCATACCAAACCATTCCATACAATACCATTCTATACCATACCATACCATACCATCCCATTCTATACCATACCACACCATACCATACCATACCATACAATACCATACCATTCAATAGTATACCATACCATGCTGTATGATTTCATACCAAACCATACCCTAGCTTACCATAGCTTATCATAGCATAGCATAGCATAGCATACCGTATCATACCATATCATACCATACCATACAGTACCATACCATACCATACCATACCATACCATACCGTACCATACCATACCATACCATACCATACCATACCGTACCATACCATACCATACCATACCATACCATACCGTACCATACCATACCATACCATACCATACCATACCGTACCATACCATACCATACCATACCATACCATACCGTACCATACCATACCATACCATACCATACCATACAATACCATTCTATACCATACCATACCATACCATCCCATTCTATACCATACCACACCATACCATACCATACCATACAATACCATACCATTCAATAGTATACCATACCATGCTGTATGATTTCATACCAAACCATACCCTAGCTTACCATAGCTTACCATAGCATAGCATAGCATAGCATACCGTATCATACCATATCATACCATACCATACAGTACCATACCATACCATACCATACCAGACCATACCATACCATACCAAACTAAGGGTGTTCACCAAAAGCTGAGACTCGCGAGTCGGACTCGCGAGTCCGAGTCCACACCCAGACTCGCGAGTCTGAGTCCAGGGTCCCAGACTCGACTCAGACTCGAGAGTCCAAGAGGAGCTCTCATGAAAGTATGGAGGGGGTAAAACATTGTAGTCACAATGCTAAAACACAAGAAACGTTACTGAATGGAATCATTTCATGCATGTATATGCATGCTTGATGACATGAGGAACGACAAATGTGAATAGGAGAGAAGAAATGGCTATTTGGTTGTCTGTTCTTCCACAGACTCATGAGTTTTTTTCACCGGACTCGCGAGTCTGAGTGCCTTGGACTCGCGAGTCCATGGACTCGCGAGTCTCGGCCCAGACTCGCGAGTCCGAGTCTGGACCCTGACTCGGACTCGCGAGTCCGAGTCTGGGTCCAGACTCGAGAGTCTGGACTCGTGTACAACCTTATACCAAACCATACCAAACAATACCATACAATACCAAACCATACCATACCATACCATACCATACATACCATACCATACCATACCATACCATACCATACCATACCATACCATACCATACTTTACCATACCATTCCTTACCGTACCATACCATACCATACCATATCATGACATACCATACCATACCGTATTATACCATACCATTACATACCATACCATACCATACCATACCATACCATACCATACCACACCATACCATACAATACCATACCATACCATGCGATACCATATGATACCATACCATACCATACCACACCATACATAACCATACCAGACCATACCATACCATACCATACCATACCATATGATACCGTACCATTCCATACAACACGATACTATACCAAACCAGACCATACCATACCATACCGTACCATACCATACCATACCATACCATACCATACCATTACATACCATACCATACCATACCATACCACACCATACCATACCATACCATACCATACCATACCATACCATACCATTACATACCATACCATAACATACCATACCATACCATACCATAAAATACCATACCATACCATACCATAGCATGCCATACCATACCATACCATACCATACAATACCATACCATATAATACCATACCATTCAATAGCATACCATACCATCCCATATGATTCCATACCACACCATACCATACCATACTTTTGCTTACCATACCATTCAATAGCATACCGTACCATACCATACCATACTTTACCATACCATACCAAACCATACCATACCATATCATACCATACCATACCATACCACACCATACCATGCAATACCATAACATACCATACGATACCAAACCATACCATACCATACCATA
>SZWC01002425.1:54538-57487 GCA_023375785.1 Penium margaritaceum
ACTGAGGACACAATCTATTGACACGCTCTAGTTTGCCACAGTTCAAGTATTGCACAGGTGCCATTGATCAATGACCATTTACAGGCAATACAGAGGGTGCAAATGAATGAGGGAGTCGTCGTCGTCGTTGTTGCTTTCGTGGTGGTGAAACATGGTGTTAATGTAGAGTGCCGTTCATGGTGGCCAACCTACTTTGCCCATAGCCAGAGGCACCCTTGTTGTAGTGTCCAGAAAATGGCTTTTCGGGACCTCCTTTGTGGAGCCCGGAATATAGTGCAGGCTCAGGCCCTCCTTGTTCACGAGTATAGTTTTCATCAGCTCTGATAATTGAATCACAAAGCTGTTATAGGATCAATGTGAAAGAAGGCAGGGGGACTACAGGTTATTGACGAATAACATGCCCTATGACACATTGTGCTCCTGGTGCATTGTTAGGATTTTCAAGAAGCGAGAGCCACTATTCTTGTAGTTGAATCTTGGTTGATCTTGAATTTGTTTTTCCACAGCCAGACCCTACTCTTGACACCCTAAACCCTAAAGCTCTTATGTTGAATCTTTCAGGAAGGCTTCCAATGAGTTTATAAACCACTTATGCTTCAGGGATGACGTGTCCCATGGAGCCAATCCGCTCAGCAAGAGTCTTCACATAAGTCAAGTGGTCATCAATTGTTGTCTGCTCCAACATCTCAAAGGAATAAAACTCATTGAGGAGAGCCATTCTCTCTTGTTTGCTGGTCTTGTTGTAGCAGTCCTTGAGTCTCTTCTATTCAATCAACGGATTCAGATCTGGGTTGCTTTTTCTGATAAGAAATTTCAACCGCTCTAACACTTGCATGGAAAGCCACGCAAAGGCCTCGTTTTCTCTTTGCTACCACGTTGCTCTCTATTTAGCTGAAGCATTAGGATCGAAGTCTTTTGTTGGTGGGTCTAGCAGCACACCCAGCATTCCTTTTGTTAGAAGCACTATCTTCATGTTGAATGCAAACTCATGATAGCGTTCACCATTAAACTTTTCCACTTTAAAGTGGTATGCCATAGATCTGCCCACCATGGCGGGCACATTCCAAAATGAAGGTCTGGTTTTGCTTCTGCTTTTGTCTGTGCTCAGCCATCCTTTGTTCTCAAAACATGGATCTGGTATCAAGTTATTCCAGGTAAAAGCATGCCTACTCAGATACCAAGGAAAAAAATAGTGCTTCTGAAACTTACTCTTGAATCCAGAATGAGTTACACAATTTTGCAATTGACGAACCACTTGCTTGAAGCAAGACCTGTCCAGTGACACTAGAGGAGATGGTATGGATGCATGGAATAAGCAGCGTAAAAAGATACAAGGATTAAACTACTCTTCCTCTTGCTTGAAAACAAATTCCTGCTCCACGTCTGGTTCTCCCGTTGCGTTAAATGCCTTGTGGTGAACATTGTTCCAAACGGTAGAGTCATCGTAAGAGAGTAGTACTGTCGCAATCTGGTACGAACATCCACCATCATTCCTTCCTCTCTAGCTGTCCCTTCATACACATTAACCTGTTTTCATTGGACATTGGAAAGTCATTGATTGAAGCATTGCAAGGACTTCTCCGCCTCCACTGTCCAATGCATACTTTTCTCAATTCCTCATTCCCATGCGCCAAGTCAACAAAAGGCATTCTAATCTCTCAGTATTTCCCCTGCCTCCACACCATTGGACAAAGCATAGCAATTCTCTTGTCCATACAGCCTGCCTATTTCAAGTACACTGTTACAATAACGCGTATACAACGCACAAGGCAAAGCATGAGATTTCCCTATATCCTCATCAAAGAAGGGTAGTATAGAATAGGGTCAGGGGAGAGAGTGGAGTTTCTCCCCTGGCCCTTTGTAATATCATTTTGGAGCACTGAGCACACAAAGTGTTCCAACACAACACCAAACCATACCAAGCCGTACCATACCATACCATACCATACGACACCATAGCATGCCATACCATACCATACCATACCATACCCTACCATACCATACCATACCATACCATATCATACCATACCATACCACATCATACCATACCATACTATACCATAGCATAGCATAGCATAGCATACCATACCATACCATACCATACCACACCATAACATACCATACCATACCATTCCATGCCATGCCATACCATACCATACCATACCATACCATACCATACCATACCATACCATACCATACCACACCATAACATACCATACCATACCATGCCATGCCATGCCATACCATACCATACCATACCATACCATACCATACCATACCATACCATACCATACCATACCATACAATACCATACCATACCATACCATTAAGGGTTTTCACCCAAAGCTAAGATTCGCGAGTCGAACTCGCATGTCTGAGTCCACACCCAGACTTGCGAGTCTGAGTCTAGGGTCATAAACACGACTTGGACTCGAGAGCCCAAGAGGAGCTCTTATTAAAGTATGGGGGGAGGGAAATATTGTAGTCACGGTTCTAAAATACAAGAAACATTACTGAATGGACTCGTTTCATGCATGTATATGCATGCTTGATGACATCAGGAACAAGACATTTTAATAGGAGAGAAGAAATGGCTATTTGGTTGTCTGTTCTTCCACAGACGTATGTGTTTTTTTCACCGCACTCGCGACTCTGAGAGCAGCGGACTCGCCAGTCCGTGGAATCGCAAGTCTCAGCCCATACTCGCAAGTCCGAGTTTGGACCCTCACTTGGACTCGCGAGTCCGAGTCTGTGGTTTGACTCAAGGGTCTAGACTCGTGTACACCCTTACATACCATGCCATACCAAACAATACCATACCATACCATACCACACCATTCCATACCATACCATACCATACCATATCATACCATACCATACCATACCATACCATACCATACGATACCATGCCATACCATACCATACCATACCATACCATACCATACCATA
>SZWC01002425.1:67667-145664 GCA_023375785.1 Penium margaritaceum
ACCATACCATACCATACCATACCATACCATACCATACCATACCATGCCATACCATACCAAACCATATCATACCATACCATACCATACCTTACCATACCATACCATACCATACCATACCATACCATACCATACCATACCATACCATACCATAAGATATTGTACCATACCATACCATACCATACCAGAACATAGCATAGCATAGCATATCATACCATATCATACCAGACCATTGTCGACGTGCTTGAGGAAAACGGACTAGAAAACAAGGCTGACACAATACCATCTGCCGTCTGCTCCTAACATTTCAGCTATATGAAGATGTTAGCCTTAGGATCACGGTTCTATACTAAGCAGCTCTCAAGAAATCTATTGCTAACAGTAGTGTACACTTAACACTTGGTCACTTTTGCGGGAGGTGCTAGTCAAATACAAACTCTTGGCACTTAGATTATCGAGTGTCTTCTTCATTCTATTCCTTAATTGGACAAATTGTTAAGGAGCATCAAAGGCCACACTGTGTTAATACAATGACGATAAGCTTGGTACATATAGTCCTAGGCCTACCATTTGAGGTGTGTGTTTAGTGGCACTTTTTGGATGGCCAATCATACTACCTCACGAACTTGCCAATGGGGGCATCTTCTGATCGGGGAGTGGCACATTCTATTCATGCATAGAGAAATGTCAAAGAAAATTCTTATGGGTAGGAAGGTCAAAGACCTTCGTGCTCGCATCAAGGCTTGATCGCAAAACTTGTTCTGACGTCAAACATCCTATCTATTGCGCTATGCTTATGGTGTTTTACTTGGAATTGCACCACAAACAATGTTTGGGGGACTTATTTCTAGGAAGTAGTACATGTCCAACAGTATGTGACTCCATAGTAGTGGCCATGGGGCAAGAAAGAACAAAGATATCTCCCTTGCACATCATGCCATCTGCTTTGGTAAACTATTCTGCACAAACCCATAGCTCTGTGTTATGTTTGTTCACGCCAGTTGTCTTTGTCCTTAGTTCTCATCCCTTGCATCCACCATGCCGACACCTTCGGCACCTGCAGCATACAAGTCGCTCTGTAGTAGCTTTGTCAAGAATTGTACAAGAATTTTCTTGGTTGCTATGTGCTCTAGTTCTAGGACACCCATGGCGACAAGGTCATGTGAGTAGTGGTACCGAATGTCGATGTACTTTGTATGCCAGGAGATCATGTCGTCCTCTGCCACAATGATGGTACTTTGGTTGTATATGTGGATGACGGTTGCTTCCTTTTTTGGTGCGCTGATCTCATCAAGCAAATCCAATGTGTTTCCTTGCACAATTTGAAGAGTGCAATGTCATCTGCCTCAACAGTACAAAAGGAGACACAGTCATGCTTCATACTTGCCCACAAGACCGCACCACTGTTGAGAAGGCAGAAAAAGCCTGAGATTGACAGCCTCTCGTCAATCCACCCTCTTCAGTCCAATCACTATGGCACGTCAGTTGCAGTGATTCTAATCCTTCTACACCTCTGAACTGAAGTCCAAAGTGTCGAGTCTTTTTAAGATTACACAATATCCGTTTCACAGCTTGCCAATGTTCTCGCCCAGGGTTAGCCACAAACCTACTCATGTGGCCCACTACATAAGGAATGTCAGGTCACATTTGCACCATCGCATGCGTGAGGCTATCAACTACAGACATGTAGAATTTGTTTTGAGTCTCCCCCCGGTCTGCCTTGTTGCTTGGTGACATGAAGGAGGAGAGCTTGAGTCAGAGGGCATGCAGGTGCTTATGGTCTCCAATCCTCCATGTTCTATTGCTTCAAGACGTCCATGATATACTTGGTCTTTTTGAGCTTGATGGTGCGTGCTTTGCTGTTGCGGTGAATGGCAATCCCAAGGTAGTACTCGAGAGGACCCATGTCTTTAATTATGAAATTGTTAATCAGCTGCTTCTTGAGGTCGGCAAGGGCCTCATCTGTAGAAGAGCACATGATCAAGTCGTTGATGTAAAATGCCATACGTAGTAAGTCATGATCATCCTCCCGCACATAGACACCTGGGTTGTTCTTGCAATGCGCAAAGGAGAGCTCAGCCATGTAGCTGTCTATTTCTTCCTACCAGATCCGGGGGCCTGTTTCAGGCCGTACAACGCCTTCACCAGCTTGCACACTTAACCATTAGGTGCTTGGACACCTTTCGGTACCTCCATTAGCACCTCCATGTTGACCTTCCCATAAAGTAAAGCTGTTATGACATCCATTTGGTGGATCTCAAAGTCTTGGGCGACAATGACAGCTAGCACATTCCCAATGGAGGCAAACATGATGACTAGTCCAAAGGTCTGACCGTAGCTAGACTGTGCCCACTGAGAAAATCCTTTAGACACGATCCCTGCCTTATACTTGTGGATGGTATCATTTTGCTTCTACTTCAGCCTCAATACCCACTTTCAACCAACCATGTGAGCGTTATTGGGTCTATTCACCAGCACCCATGTTCCATTTTCTTCGATGGACGCAAGCTTGCTGTCCAATGCTTCATTTCATTTGGCCGCATTCGGCCTTGCCAGCGCGTACGCCATACTGAGTGGCTCTCCCTAAGCATAATAGGACCAACTCAGTCCAGTCAAGCTTCCAGTGTCAGCATCTTACTCTGGAGTCATTTTTCTCTGACATGTGGTGCGACGCTACATTGTTGGTACATCTTTGCTTTACTGTTGGTCCTGTCCCGCTTGCTGCCGTGAAGATAAGGTTTCCTCTTGTGAAGAGTCACTGGCCTCCAAGCTCGGCTCAGATGCCTATGAAATCTCTGAATCTTTGTTGGAGCTTGCCGCTGCGTTAGCCTGCATAGCCGCTTTCCCAGCCACAGCACTCTTCTTCAAGACTTGCCATACTGGCACCACTTGTTAGTGTTTAGGAGCTTAATCTCCTAACTACATCAGCACCAACCACTCTCCTTGCTTTGGAGGTTGTGTAGGGTCAAGCATCTCTTCCTTATCTGGTTTCCTCTCGTCAAACATTATATCCCGACTAGTGATGACTCCTCTTCCTTGCAGGTCCCACAAGCGATGGATCTTGTGGGCTGTCTCATAGCCCACCATAACGCACTTTTGTGCTCTTGCATCCAGCTTGCCAGCACCCTCACCCGCATAGACTTTTCCCCATGTGGTGCAGCCAAAGCCTTTCAAGTATGACATGCCAGGTTTTTTCCCTGACCATACTTCTTCAGGATAAATCTGTTGCTTGCCCTTTTTCTTTTTGCGCCCACCCAAAGCAATTGTAGGAGTAAGGTTGACAAGATAGCATGTTGTTCTTCCCGCTTCCGCCCAGAATATCTGTGGAATTCTTGCATAAAAGAGCAAGTTGCGCACCATGCCGAGGATGGTCTGATTCATTTGTCTGGCAATACCATTGCTTTGTGGCATGTAAGATGTTGTGGGCTGGTGGCTGATCCCATGTTGTCGCAACCAGCCCTTCCATACCTCACCCTCTCTGCCGTTGTCGCTTTGTATTGCTTTGAGTTTTTTTCTAGTATGCGACTCTACCATGGCGAGAAACTCTTGCAATTTTTTTGTGACACCTTCCTTGGTTTTTTAGGAAGGATATCAACACGTTGCGGCTGTGGACGTAGATGAAGGTCAGAAAATACTTGCTACCACTGTTTAGCCATGCAAAAGGGTCCACACACGTCGGTGTGAATAAGGTCAAGGGCTCATTTTGCGTGGCTACCATTGCGCTCAAAGCGCGTTTACTTGGTTTGATCTTAAATTCTATATTCAGAAAGGTTGCCATACCCAACCACATCCTTCTTGCTCCCTCCGTTCTGCCGACCAGCTATTGTTGCTAGATGATTTGGAGCATGATGTTTGCAACGTGCCCAATGTGTCTATGCCATAGATCAGCATCTTCCTACTTTGCGGCAAAGGATACCTTTTGAATTTCTATTCGTATGGTCTCATCCAGTTGTGTCGAGACCAGTACCTCCACTACACTCGCATGAACCTCGTATTCTGACCTCTTTGTTGCGGTAGTTTCCAATACGTAGAGCTCATCAACCCGTGGGACCTATACCACAAGATCTTTGTTTGCGTATGACCACCTTTTTCTGCATCAACACCACCGTCATGTTGTTGGCCATGCGTTTTGATAAGGACGGGAGGTTTGCCACAAAGAAGGGCATGCAGACTACGTCAAGTAGCCGCAGATCCTTGTCTACATCATTAAGATTGATGTCAACAGCTTGTCTCCGACACCATCTGAATTTACTATCCTTCTTTTCACACATCAGAACCACCGATCAGTAGGGGAGATGGAGATAAATCTAGCCTTGTCATTGCTAGAGTGGTGATTAGTGTCGGAGTCGAGTCCAAAGGCTCCAGGCTCAAGCAATGCCATACCCTTTGTTAGAGGCGTGCTTTGCAGATTCATGTTGGTGGCTTCTTTGCCAGTGTTTGGGCTGCCTTTGTTCCCACCGCTTCAGCCGTCTTCCTACTTTGGCAACCTGCACTCGCTTGCCCAAAACCCATGTTTTCCACGGTTGTTGCACTTACCCTGTTGCTTGGGAGCCTTGGCACCATTGTTGCCTCCGCCGCCACTATTTCAGCTACCACCTTTCTGACCAAATGCAGAGCCTTTACTCCCGCGGCCACCATCGTGTGCAGCGTAGGTTTACAAGCTAGCCTCACTTCCGCCCTCGCACATGGCCTCGGTTTGCACGTAGTCGGATACTACCGTGTACATCAGGTCATCCTCCGTCCAGCCACCCATGACGATGATCATTGAGCTCAAACTCTCCGGTAGCGCCATGAGGATGATCATGAATTTCATGTTTTTGTAAAGGTCCTAGTTCATCTTGCGAGCCTCGCCAAGGAGTCCCTCAAACTCTTTTAGGGATTGGGGGGTTTCTTCCCCTTCATTCACCTGCATGCTGATCAGCCATTGTAGGATGAATGGTTTGTGTGTGAGGGAAGTAGATTGGTGTACACGCTTGAGCTTGGCATAAGTATTTGATGCTAGTATGAGTCCCACAATAACAAGAACATAGTTGTTGGCCACCAAGTTCCTTAGGAGTGACATGACGATATCATTTCTTCGTGTCCATGTCTTCTGCTCCGGTGAGCCCTATGTGGAAACCTGCTCCTCTCCTTTCAAAATCTTGATCCGTCCAAACACTTATATTTCCAGTTCACACTGCCATTTCCACAACATGAATTTACTCCCCTCAAAGATGGAAATACTTCCCAAGGATCCAAGAGCTTGCGGCAGTGCGGTATCAATCATGATTGCTGAAGTGATCTGCCTTGTGGTAGCCACTCTTGAACTTAAGGACTGTTCTATGGCATCCTTTGTTGCATTTGAGGACGGCTCCGTAGAAGCCCCCACGGCTCCTAATGGACGAGCCATTTTGGCTGACCTTCTTTGCTATTTGTGTCTTTGGTACATTGAGGCCAATGGAGGCTGATATTAGTTGACGTCTACTACCAGCTTAAAGGTACATGCCTAATGCTTATCCCTCGAGTGGATGTTAACCTGCAAACAGAGCAGACCGATCACATAAGCATTCCCAATGTCTCCCTCAAACGGCAGAGCTTGTCTTGATTGGGACTAGAGGGCCGTGCCTCCAACAGTAGAGCTTGTCCTTTGTCCTTGTGTACTAGGTGCGAGTTGAACCATTTCCACAGGTGAAGCAGAAAGAGCACATGGAGGTGATGGAGCTCATGTGCACACGTGAAAGTAGCATACAAGAGTTAAGTGAAGTTTGCGTTGAGTGAAGTGTGGGCTCATAACACTTTGTCAGCCGGCCCGAGGCAAACAGACTAGAAACCAAGGTCATCACAAAAGCAGTTGTTATCTGCTCCAAGCATTATAGCTACAAGAAGATTTAACCCTCAGGATCACGGTTCCAGACTTGGCAGCTCCTAGGTAATTACTTGCTAGCAACTACATCAAAGTAACACTTGGTCACTTTCTTCAAGGTGTTATTAAAAGACAAACTCTTGAGGCTTAGACCAACCAGTGTTTTCTTTGTACTTTTCCTCAGTTGGAAGCCTTTGTGAGGAGCATCTAAGGACAAATTGTGTAATTAGAGTGATGAATGAGCCTTGAATACATTGTCCTAGGCCTAGCGTCTGAGGTGAATGTAGGTAGTGGCACTTTTGGGGTGGCCGCTCCATAGAACCTCACCAGCTCACCCATTAGCGCATCCACATACCACTAAATGGGCATCCTCGTCATGCATGAAGAAATGTCTCATGAACTTTCCGTGTCACGGAGGGTCAAAAACCTTCCTCGGCACATCTAGGCTTGATTCGAGGACCTGTTGTTCCTAAGTTCAACATGCTACGCATTGCGCTACACTTATGGTGTCTCGCTTGGATTTGCGCCACGAACAACGTTTTAGGGACTTACTGGAACGGAGCGGTACAAGCTCAACCTATCTATGAATCCATAACAGCGGCCATTGGACATAAAAGAACAAAAAGAACAACCATATTCTACCATATTATACCAAACCATACCATACCATACAATACCATACCATACCATACCATACCATACCATACCATGCCATACCATAAAATAACATACCATACCTTCAATACCATACCACAGCATACCATACTATACCGTATCATACGATACCATACCATACCATACCATACCACACCATACCATACCAAACCATACCACACCATACCATACCATACCATACCATACCATACCATACCGTACCATACCATACCATACCGTACTTTACCATACCACACCAGACAATACCATACCATACCATACTATACCATACCATACAATACCATACCATACCATTGATGCCCCAATTTTTCCGCGTTCTCAGTTTTCTTTGCACTGTTCTTACTCCGGGCTATCCGCGGATTATGTTTCCTCTATGCAGTTATCAATGAGGTCTGATATGCGGCGGATTCCGGACACTAACCCTAATCAACAGGCAATTCCACGGACCACTGATGTGGACTCTTGCGCAAGAAACTCACCGATGAGTGACACTCCGCGGTCCACTTCTTGCTACATGCGAGCCCGCAACCTCGTTGCTTCCGACTCCTTTGCACGGAACCCTGTTCTGCGGCCGTGTGCAAGCAAGGGCACCGCTGGCAGCTTGCTTTACACCGGGCTTGGTTCTTCATGCACTTCCTCCCCCAGACCGCGGATGGAACAGCGGAGGGAATGGAAGACTGAGGAGTAGAGTGCGGAGGGCAGGAATGGCAGTGGGTAAATGCCTTTGATAATCCAAGGCAGAGCACATGAGATCCGGAGCACTTATATACGAGCAATCAAGACTGAGATGCGGCTCTCCTACTGCTGCCTATGCCGTATCTATTTGGGACCCGCATGGCATGTCTACACGCTAGCAGTCTCATCCCTCTCATGACATCCTCCTTGCTCCTTGTAGGATTTCCACGCGATGCGGCTATGCACCGCAGGTCTTGTCTACACATACAAACACACACACATAGCACACCATCTTCTACTAGTTGTCTTCTATATCCGCGGCTGGTTTGCGCGGTCTTCGTATTCTTCCTTGAACCTTTGTCTCTCACGGATTGGCTCCAGGGACGCCTCCATGATCGTTGCTCCTGCTTATCGTGTTGATTGGTTGTTCCTCCCCATCTTACTCCGTCCCTCTGCTGTCCTTCCTGCGCATGGTCAGTGTCTGCGCGTCTTTTACTTCGATTTGGTCCTTGTTCCCTTTCTGCCATGGATTTCCCCGCTATGGCTTCCTGCCACTTCAACTTCCGCCACAATCACTGAAGATATCCGTGGAGAGGCCGCCACTTCTTCACGGCCACTAGATTCCGTGCCATCCTACGCTCAAATGCATCCGCATGAGCCAACGTTCCTTGCATGGACCTGAGGTTATCCAGACGTTCCCTCTGCGGATTGGCCTTCTTTGCGAGGCTACGGCCAAAATGTGCCTGACACTGGTGCTCCCAACCCCCCTTTTTTTGCAAGACTCTGTCCGAAAGTCTCTGAGCAAGTCATCCGCTTGAATTATCTGCGGGGCGTGTGGCGGTTTTGTTCCTGGCACGGCTTGCAGTACTTTTCCACAGCCCCTCATTTCCGCTAGAACGTCTCCGCGTAATCTTTGTGGACGAAGAGTTTGCATCCTTCACACCGCGCCCGTATCGTGGGCGCGCTGATCAGCTGCTTACACGAGGAGCAGTATGGCACGCTTTGTACGTCCTGCAGCTCGAGCAACGGTAGACATTCTTGCCCTCATTCCTTCACCCCACTTCCTTGATACAGGACTCATGCGCGAGACCTCCGCAATGCTCACAGCGAAAGACCATCCCTTCGATCCAGCCCATTCAGTTGTCTCCAATACAGGAACACTTGTTGGAGAACATCCATTTGATCTTCCGCGTCTTGTTATGACAGTAGCTACATGTCCAAATGCCCTCCTTTTTGCGCACCCACATTGCGGGTGGCACATGGTCTCATACAATTTGCAAGACTTGGCAAACTCATTCAAGTCCTGTTTGCATGCTCCGTAGGCTGGGGCCATGGTCTTGTTATCCTGGGCCAGCGAGGCCCCTTCTTCCGTGGTTGCCATTCCCACGCACATGTGGTACTGTCCCGTCCATACTGAGCTGCTCGGCACAAGGGAATCCTGGTGGGCTAGCCTTTTGCATTGGGTACACTATTCACCCTTGCTTAGAGCGTTCACACAAGTGGAGCAATTCTTCGCGGCTGTTGCGGGCGAGTCTTGCTCCTCCTTGCCCTCCGAACCCACCTTCTTCCCTTCAATGCTCACCCAAGGTGGCTTCCAAACTCTGTGTTGATAAATTGATCTCTTGGCAACATCACACGTACCTCCTCGGTTGGCTTCGTCCTCCCTTGTTCTCCCGCGACTCCTCTAGGCACCTTCTACATATCCTTCAGTGACACCCTTTGCAATCGTGTACCACCCTAGCCCAGCTGTGCCCACTTTGGACACACGTCCTACTTTCCTTCTCCTTCCGCGCATACTCTGCGGCTGCCATCCGTCCTTCCTCCTACCACCATTGCATGGTGGCCCCTGAGACCGTGCCGGGTCCTTGCCGTACTCCCGCTTGCTCCTCCCTTTTCCCTTCCTCCTCCTCCTCTTCTTCCGGATCCCAACGTCCGCGTGCCCCTCACTATACCATGAGAAGATGTCTGCGTGCTCAAGGTAAACTCTGATCATGAGCGAACGAAGCGCCCACAGGTGTGCACCTCGTGAGGTCCGTAGGCGCATGTAGATGCGCATGGCACGCCACCAGTATTCAGCTGTGGGCTCGGAAGGTCCTTTACAAAGGGAACGGAAGGCGCGAATGTGAGCCGCGTGGGTAGCGTACATCCCTGCATCAAGCACAGAAAAAGCTTGGTCCCAGCCCGGACGTGGATCAGCACTCGCGCCTGTGTCGGCCTCTCCAAGGAAAGGCCCAAGTCCATGATAGTCTCATGCTGGATGACGTAAAGGAGTCCTCGCATCGCCTTGGCCGCTTTCAGCACTTGAGCATGATTTGTAACGTGGTACGGACTGTGATAGTAGGACTCGACTCCCACTAAAGTGGCCTAGAATTAGAAAAGAGTCTCCCAGTAGTGAAAGCTGTCCGCAATAACATAGCGTGGGGGCGATGTCTCCAAGTCCTTGTGTTGCTGCTCAGTACGGAGAACAACAAGAGGCGGAGATCGATGAGAGATGGGGACATCACTGGGACGAGGGAAGTCAACAAGGTAGGGATGAGGCGAGGACCGAATGCCAGATGTATGTGGGGTCCAATAACTCGTTTGAAGCTGGCAGGGATGCTCCCGAAGCACGTGAACCTCCCTCTCCTGAGTTTCATCCTCCATACCGGGCATGTCATACCATCATCTCCTTCTATGTTTTGCTCCGCATCCTCCTCCTTGCGGCCCTCATTAATGCACTTTAGGTAGGTGCGGTTTTGGTCAATGCAGCTCTTGGCCAGCCCTTGGTGTGCTGGTTGGCCACAGATGCGGCACACAACCTTTAGAAGTGGTGCCTTGAGCAAGCTTTCCCCGCACCACACACACGGACCCGTGTAGGTGGCCAGTTTGCCGGGGCTCATCGAAGCATTCTTCCGTAGAGTGGCGGCAGGCATCCTTAGGGTCGTCCCTCCACTGCATAGTTGCTGCGGCGCTGAATGCTCCAGCTTTTCTTGCTGCTCTTGCTAGTGCCGCTGCGGCCTCGCTTGTATCTCCTCAGTGGATACCTCTTGTACGTCAGAGTCATCCGTCGGCTCGTCCCTTTGAGGCTTTTGGCTCCACGCCGCCTCCTGTTCTATTACCTAACCCTCACACTGCTTTAATATCTCCTTGCCAGCCTCTTGCTTCTTTGTGTTCTTCAAGCGGACGAAGCTCCTTGCCCATTCCTGGTATGTGTGTCTGCCAGGCCGGGGTAGTAGGACAAACTCGGTGGCCAATAACCCCGCTCCTTGAATCCATCTGGTCCTTCCAGCCAGATATGCCGCGCGTCAACGGCAGCCACGCACTACACTTCCCGCGCATCCTCCTTCACGTGCCTAGGAATGGACAAAGGTAAACCAGATTCCCTTCCCTGACTTGTCCATGGTTGAGGTGTCGGTTTGCGGCCTTGCACTCACACCAGCCTAGCCAGAAGTCCGGAGTTCTGGCTCGGCCCTCACTGCACAAGTCTTCTGGTACCGCTCCCGGTACCACTCCTGTGCTTCCTTGTCCCTCGCCACCTCTTCCTCCTCCTCTGAACGGCCCTTGTGCTGCTGTTGCAGATCTAGGGACAGCCGTAGCGGTGTCTGCGGTAGGCCTAATGTCGCACGCGGAGGCTGTCCAAAGAGGAGGGCGTATGGGGAGAATGACGTGGCACGGCTCGGGGTGATGTTAATGAAGTGGGCGGTCTTCTTCAGGGTTTCCTCCCAGTTGTTGCTCTACACAGTGGCCATTGCTTGCTCCAGGATATTGTGTAGTCTCCCGACTTGGCCCTAGGACTGTGGCCGGTACCGCCCGGAATGTGTGTGTTGCACGCTCCACTCCGTAAACTCCTCTCAGAACGCCCCTACAAACTCCGTGCCCTTGTCGCTATGCACCACGCGGCAGCCTTCGAAGTGGTAGAAGATCTCCTCTTGAATGAAGCGGGCTGCTCACGCTAAGGATTTGTCACGGACGGCCATGACCCATATGTACTTGGTGAAGTGGTCAACTGCCGCAATGCAGTACCGCTCCCGTTGGGCGCGGCGAGGACGAGGCCCATGGAAGTCGATGATGATGTGGTCCAGGGGCTCGCCGATGGGAGAGGGCAAGAAGAGGGGCATTTCCCGGGGCATGATCCTTTGGTATCGCTCGCATGGGGCGCAGTGTTGCACCACCTCTCTGACGATTGCCAGGAGGTTTTGTACATGGAGGATGGGAGATACCTGCTCATTGAGTGCCTGCACGCTGGAGTGGTGGTGACGGTGGTAGGCCAGGATTACCGCTCTCTGCATGGTGGGTAGAGGTACCCACAAGACATGCGGCGTGGTCCACCAGAGGCGACCGTCCTCCCACACATACTGCTCACAGAGACGGGCAAGGTTGTCCTTCTTCTGCCAGTCATACTCCAACCCAATCTGAGCCCCTAGGGTTGTGTACACCTTCTGTGCCTCCTCTTTCTGCTGCTCCTTGGTTGTGGCACGCAGTAAGATGTGTGCTGTTTGCTAGATTCACCAGTTGTGCATTTCAACTTGTCCCTTAGCCTTTCCTACCTTTTTCGCAACACCTTCTTCCGGCTTCTTCTTCTTCTCCTACTTTAGCGCTGGCAATCTCTGGACGCGCCTTCCATCCTACTCCGCCTTCATTGGTTGCAAGTGTCGCTGGTTCTCCTCATCATAGGCTGTGGTTCTCTATCCTAGCTGTTTGGGGCTAGGAAGAGACACCGAATCCCCACCACGCGTACCTCCCCCTCGTCCCATTGGTTTTGGTGTCCCACCTCCGGTGGTGTAGCGTGCTGCCCACCCGTGCACGTGGGCATCAACTATATATGCCTCTGGTCTCTGCCCTACCACCGCCTCGAGGGGCCGTAGCAGGACCAAACCCCTTGCGATGGACTGCTCTTTGTTGCGTTATGATGACTCACTGAGCTCGGAGATCACCACCCCCCCAGTCCTTTTCCTTGGCGCGGCACCCGCGGCGCTGTCCCTGGTCCCTTTCTCCCAGTGAGATTTGGTGCCGGGACTCTGCCTAGAAGGGGTTGCAGCTGTGTCGGGACCGGGCCGATGGGGATCGGAACATTGCGGAATACTCCCATGAGCAGCTCCATGGCTCAGGCGGCATCCTGTTGGGCTTGCACAAGCTGGGCCGGGTCGATGCTCTGATGGGTGTCTTGGGAGGGGCGGTGCTGCTTGCTGCGCTTGGTGGAAGGCGCGCCAGGGGTGTTGTCCTCAATGGTCTGCTTCTCTTGTCCTCGCCGGTGAGATGTCGGTGTGGTTTCCGCGGATGGGGCATGTCTTCTTGCAGTTGAATCCTTCCGTGGGATAGCCACCCGGCTGACTCAGGCTGTTTGGTGTGAGGTAGCCTGCCTGTTGGCGACCGCGGATGCCGCGTCCCTCTTGGCCGCATCCTGAAGCTTGGCCTGTTTGTCACACAGGGTTGCCGTTAGGGTTGGCTGGGGAGCGTTCTTTCATGCTTCCCTCCTGGCTGCAGCTGCTTTTGCTTGCGCGCGTACATCTTCTGCCCACCTTCCACTTCCGTCTTGTGCCGCTCCCTTCTGCACTATTGCCTGGTTTCCTGCCGCTTGTCCAGTGGCTACCATTTCTACTTCTACTATGCCTTCTTCAGCCTCCACCTCCTCCTCTACCGTGCTTGCCACCTCTCCCGCAGCTCATCCCATCTCATTTGCTTCTGCACTTGCTGCCTCCACTACTACTCTTGCCTTCGCTAATTCTGCTTCGAGCTCTAGGACCACCTGAGCCATAGCCGCCTCTGCCTCCTGTTTCTGTTCCTCCGCCTTCGGCCACCACAAGGCCTGTTGTCTGTCCCGCGTTTGTGTGAGCTCAGGGGATTTGCACGTGTATACATGAGCTTCTTCTATTTCAGTGAGCATGAAGTTCTTTTCTTCCTGATATACATCCACAACGTTCTGGGTCCAGTCACGTACCGCCTCCTTCGTCAGCTTAGTGCCCACTTCTGTAAGTACCTTCCACAATCTCTCTACCACCACAACCATAATCCTCTGGTGTAATGCGCCATCCAAGGTCAGCTACCAGCACTTGTTGATGACACCGTACCAACTCTTGTACTGCCATTCTACTGCAGTGATGTTTGCAAGCTCCGTAGGCATGTACTCGACTCCCCATCTGGAGGTGACCAGCTGGATCTGGTATCCCCAACCTCCATACCTTTGACGCAGTCTTCCTGTCTGGTGCCTCCATTGTTCCCAAGGGCATTTGGTGGGTGTGATGGATGGTGAGTGCCTGAGCGCATTCCTGACGCAAGTGTACATAGCATCGTGTGGGGTCCGCGCACTGATCATAGCCAACCAGAAGCCACCATTCGCCGGCGGCATTCACCGCGTGGTCTGGTTGCTTTGTGTCAAGGAATGTAGCCTCACCCGCCATTCCACGGTCTAGCCGGAGGTAGAGGACGTTGCAGAGTACCAAGATGAGATGTTCCGCCCCTGCTGTTTCCAGTAACTGATGTTGTCGTCCGCGTTGCTTTAGGGCCAGTGCAGTCTTGGCTGCACCTTTTGAAGACCACCTGCCACGCCTCCTTGTAGAATGAGTCCCGCGTTGCGGCGCAGACTGTCTCATGGAGTTTTTCTTGCACGTGCATGATAACACAGCTGACCATGTCCAGTAGCTTGTTTTCCCTGGGTTATTCTCCGACATCACCGAAGCTCTCTCCCAAATAGGTCTGCGCGCCCTCCATAAATATTCCCGCATTGAATGTAGGTTGTGGTGTTCCACGCGCCGCGCTTCTGGGGAGGAGGACTGCGCGGTCAGCGTAGAGGGACCTGGCAGCGGTGGTGCACTCGTGGATGCCGTCACTACTAGAGATGCGGAAGGGCTTGGTGCCGAAGGTGCTGTACATGATGTTGTTGGTGCTAGTGCTGATGGGGGTGCAGACAAGCCCGATGTCGGAAGTTCTCCAAGTGATGCTGCTATTGCTTGAGTTATGGAAGGGCCCGATGCCAGAGATGCCCCACGTGATGCTGCTGTCGTAAGTGGCATGGAGCGTCTTGTGCCAGCCGTATGTACCGTGGCTTGGTCTGTGGTCTGTCGCCAGATGGGTCGTCTTTTTATGCCCTCACCCCGCCCCCGTGTTCGAAGGCACGGATCCCGCGCTGGAAGGACAAGCCATTGCAGAGGCTGTGTCCCGGTGTATGTCTGAGCTTCTTGTGACACGGCTAGTGAACATAGTGTTAGAGCCGTGTGGTGCGAGAACCATGGGAGAAGGAACAGAGAGCGCTCGAGCTGAAGTAGAAAGTGGACTAAATAATCAAACGTCTAAACTGAAATGAGGCAAAGAATGCCAGCGCCGAGCAATGTATCCGCTTTGCGCGGTGTGAACCAATCTGCCACGAGGAGCATGTCGTCCATGTGTACATCGCACAACTAAACGGTATGCGGTGCATGCACGTTGGCGACTTCTATGCGGAGGGTCGCGATCTGGCAAATGGGGTCATTAATGGCTTCGGTGGAGATGGACAAGCCGAGCAGGCTGGATTTGATGAGGTCGTCGATGCGCAGGGTGTGGACCATCCTTACGCGATGGTAGTGTGTGTGGCTCTCGTGTCAAGGATGGCTACAAACTTGCAGCCGCACACCCAGACGAAGCACCATGCCACATGGACTTTGGCGAGTGAAGGTGAGCCAAGGATCAGCGGGGTGGGTGCCAATGTGCATGAAACGCAGCCAGCATCCTCTCAGGTGTGTGAGTATGTCCTGAGGATAGCATGGGCCACCATGCGGACGCCGGTGTCGCGGTTGGGGATGTAGGCAAGGCGGATGCCAATGGGAGAGAGGGAGGGGTTAAAGGAGGAGAAGAGGGACTAGATACGTTCTGTAGATGCAAAAGAATGAAGAAGGAAGTTGACCAGGGAAAGAGGTTGACGCATGTTGAGTAGAAGAAGGTACACGGGGTGGGAGGCAGCGTCGGAAGAGAGTTGGCGACCGGCACAACAAGGGTATTCCGGCGCGACTGTGACAAGGAAGAAGAAAGGGGGATATGTGTCATGATCTCTTCCAGCATCCAGTCACGGATCGTAGGGTTGAAGTAGCGGGCAAGCTGGAGGCCTGTGGCAGGGAGGGCCGGAAGGATCTTCGTGGTGCTATAGTATTCAGTAGGGTCCAGCTCTGACAAGAGTTGAAGGGCAAACATGGATTCATCGTCTGTGAACTCACGTAGGATGCCTTCCCACTATGCTCGGTATCCGCTAGGGGAGTAGAAGTTGTAGGAGGTGAATCCGTGGGAGTGTCATGTGGATCTGCGAGATGTGGCCAGTCTGCGCGGGGAAGGCGGCTGAGAGCATTGGCATTACGATTTGCAAGCCTGGGTTGGTACTTGATCTTCAGGTTATAACCTTGCAAGAGAAGGGCCCACTTCGCCAAGATTCCCTTGTGATTTGGGGTCGTGAGGAGCCATTTTAGTGCTCAATGGTCGGTGAGGACTGTGAAAGGCTTACCGTTCTCGATGTAAGGGTGGAAGTGTTGGAGGGTGCACAGCACAGCGAGGCACTTGCCCTTCACCGGTAAGTAGTTCCGTTCTCCGTCAGTGAGGGCGCGGCTAGCATATGCGATCACCCGCTGGACCGGTGCATGGACCGGCTGCGAAAACACAGCACCCATGCCATCCCGCGACCACTCGGTCGTGATAGAGAAGGGGAGATTGAATGCAGGGAACTCAAGCATGGGAGCGGTGACCAGTCGATGCTTGATCTCCGCCCAAGCAGCGCCGCAGTCCGGTGTCCATTCAAATGGGATATCCTGATGAGTCAACTGCGGTAGTGGGCGGATGATGTGGGTGTGGTTGCGGACAAAATTGCGGTAGAAGGAGATGAAGCCAAGGAAGATCTTGATCTGTCCCGCCATAGTGGATTGGTGCCATTCCTAAACGGCCGCGATCTTTGCGAGGTCCGTCTTGATGCCATCGGCACTCATGACGAATCCCACGAACTCCATTTCGAAGGCACCGATGGAACATTTAGTTGCTTTGAGTCTGAGATTAGCAGCGCTGAGAGTAGGGAAGACGGCAGTGAGGGAGGGAAACAGGTCTGCAATGCTGTGGATTACGACCATGATGTCATCGATGTAACAGCTCACGTTAGGGATGCCGCGGAGGATGGAGTCCATGACGCCTTGGAACGTTACACTGGCATTACAGAGACCGAAAGGAATGTGGGTGAAGGCATAGAGTCCTTCGAGGGTGATGAAGGCTATCTTGGCAATGGAGTCCAGGTGCATGGTGACGGCGTGAAAGGACGCCTTAACGTCCAGCTTTGCAAACCATCCGCGTCCTTGCTGGCGCTCCTCAATGCTGACAATCAGCGGCATGGGGTATGCCTCTTCCTTTGTGACTCGGTTGAGATCGCGGAAGTCCACACAGAATCGCTTGGATCCGTCCGGTTTGCCGACGATGACTAAGTTGACTCGCCAGGGGAAAACGATAGGGACTCAAACGCCTTACACCTTCAATTTTGCGAGGCCCTTGTTGATGATTTGTTCCTGGTCAAAGAGGATCCGGTGGACTCTTTGCTTGATCATAGTAGCTCCTCTGGAATCTATGATGTGGGAGGCGTTAACGGCTCTAAGGTCCGTCGCGGAGCCAGCGAAGATGTCGGCAAAGGAGTCCAATAGGTCCCAAACGCCTTGCTTCTGAGCTTGTTAGAATCACGTGTGGAGGATGTGCCCCTACCGCGGGGGCGGAGGTGGCAGCTGGTTGTGCATGGGGTAGAATTCCTTGTCTTCATCAAGGGGAAGGCCTTGGCCGAGTGCCTGCTTGCTTTATTGCCAGAGCTAAACGAGGCTTGTACGCATCCCTGGTTTTGCGTGATGCGCATACTGTTCACGCCACTCCTTGGCAGGAACTTGCTCCGTGTCAAGAACATCCTCTGCTGGAGCTTGGCTGCACTGGGAGCATGTGTGTGAATCTTCTTGTGCCGCATCTGAGAGGGAGAAGGGAGCACCTCCGGTTACTAGCACCGTTACTGAGTCGCCCACTGTGATGAGGTCATACTCTTTTGTACTCGTGGCGGATGTTAGCTGCATGACACCCAGGGAAAGAAGAACATTGCCTTGCCGAGAAATGAGATAGTCCATGCCCAGGAGAACGTCACAGGTCCGAGCCCGCCTGACTTGGGCATCCAGTGGTTTGTGGAGAGAACCCACCTAGAAGGGTAAACTATGCACTTCTCCATTCTCGTAATCCCTTCCTCGTGCCTAATTGCTCAACAGTCAACCAACCAAGCAAGATGCACAGGGCCATGGTGGTGTGAGTTACGCCGGTGTCAATTATGGCAAGGAACTTGCGACCACAAATCCAGATCACACATCGTGCAACCTCGTAGTGGCGGTCATTGCGGCGGGGTGGATCGAGAGGCTTTGGTCCGTCCGCAGTCTATTTCTTCTATAGTCAATCCTAGTGGAGCCCCTGCCACAATGCGTCGGGTCTTCCGGGTGCCGTGAGGCGGAGTGGTATAAGCGAGAGAGATGCCAACAATCTGAGGCAGTTATTGGCTCTGGTGAATTCCTCGCGCAGTCGCGGGGCCTACTCTGGATGGAGGCAGAGGAGGTCAAAGAAGTTCACTAAGGTGGTAGGAGTGTTGAAAAGCTTCTCCACGGGATCCGTGGAATGTGTTGTAGTAATGTGAGTATTCAAGGGAGCGGATGGAATGGTCGCAGCAGTAGGGTGCTCCACGGGCGTGAGATTCGCGGCATGAAGCTTCTCAAAGGGTCGCAAGGAGCGGGCATCTATGGCCTCCTACAACCGGTACTTTGGGGCTACTGCCCTTTGCCACAAGTTGCTCTGGAGTTGTGCTACTTCTTGTAGATCCCATATGCGGAACTTGAGCCGGTGAGCTCATGTGATGAGTTCCGTCTCCTCAGGCGTTGGAGGCACCTCCGGGGTCTCATCCTCTGCCATGTACAGAACCAGTTTGACATTGTGGGCACCGGTAGTGGGGTTTTGCGGCGGGTTTCGCAAGATACCCTGGCCTATTCCCTGCGCTGCCTGATCTTACCTAGGGGTTGGGTGCGGTTGCTGCTGCTACTATTGTTGTTGCCGTTGCTGTTGTTGCTGTTGACCCGGCCACATCTGGTTATAGTACTGGTGCCACTGCAGGCCCATAGGATCTTGAGAGACTACGTCAGGGTGCTGAGCGGCTTATCGCTTATGAGGGCAGTCCTAGGCAATGTGTTCGAGGCTTTGGCATGTGTAGTGAGCCCTTGGCTTCTGCTGCTGCGGAAGCAGGGCGTGCAAAGACAAGGGTGCATGGGTCTCATCGCCTTGGTGTTATCACGTGGACTGCTCTCTGGTGAATATAGCCGTAACGTCCTGCACCGCCTCTTGGAGGGAATGGTAGCAATCAGCAATCATGAGGCTGCTTATCTCCTCCACGAGTGGATAGATGAGCTTCTTCAGCAGAACCCATAGCCGCAAGCCTTCCCTTTGTGGGTTCTTGGCCATCGAAGCCCAATTCGGGAAGTGGTCCAAAATCTGTACATATCATTGTCCTTGCACATGACCTCTTTGTGAAACTTTCGCAGCGCTTCTTCATTCGTCAAGTATTTGAAGCACTGGATGAGGGCATTATTAAAGTCTTCAAAAGATGGGAAAGCTGCGCGCGCATTGTACTTGTGAGCTGTAGCCCCTTGCAGGTGGAGTTCCGCGGTGGGAAGATAGAGGTCAGGCAAAATTCGGCCGATGCTGGTATAGAGCATGATTTGTTTGGGCCAGATCCAGGGTTCCTCCTCTTGGGCACCCTTGAAGGAGTCTAACCACGGAATATTTGCTGGCTCGGAACAGATGTATTGTAGTTGCAGGACGTTACTGCGGTTCGTCATTGATGCATTCATAGAACATGGCGGGGAGAGGAGCATAGATGGGGCTGCGGAGTATCCAGTCGGGGGGGTTGGCATCTGGGGCTGTCCTCAAGGCATGGGAAGACTTGGCTGCATGGGTGGACGAAGTATGTACCAGGAAGAGGGTGCTGCTGCAGAAGCAGTGTAAGGTATGGAGGAGAATTCCATTCCTGGAGGTGGGACCTCAGTGCCATGTGACAATGGTGTCGTCACCAGGGATAACCAGTACGTCTGTCTGGCGGAAATCACAACCACGAAGTGAGGAGGAACTGCCGGCCCAGTGTTGGCAGCTAGGGCCGCCATTGCCCTGGCAGAGTATTGAGCGACATGCGTCTGCTATGGGGGCAGATGCGGGTGGCTTTGCATCGTCAGTGGTAGCTGTTGCAAGGGCGGTGGTGCCTAGAGGACCACTCTCGCGGGCACTGCTCCAACCAGCTGCTAGCAGGGGATCTACTGATAAGTGTTCATGGGTGGCTGCGGCGGACGGTTGGGCAGGAGTACCTGCGGTTTTGCTCCCACTTGTGTCGTACCCATAGGCTGGTGGTGCTCAGGCATCCAAAGGGGCGGGATGGTGGCGGAAGGCTGAATCATGGTACTCATTTGTGCCGTGCCCGAAAGCGGCCACTGTTGATAGATCAATGGTTCAGTCCCTGTCAGTGGCAATTGAATCGTCGCTCCCTGGTGATTAATGCCTCCACCATGATTCTTTGGTTACCGCATCACTACAAGAGGTTGTGCTGCTACTCCAACTTGCCGCATGGGCTGCCAAGGCTGTTGAGTTGGCTAAGGCAGTCTAGGCACAGGCGGATGTGACATCGCTCTTGCCTACGTCACGCTTGTTACTATCTCGGATGGGTGCATCTGTGGCTACGGTGGTGCCGTTGGTGCGGTGTGGTGTGGGGGCATCCGTACCTACGGTATGCCCACGCTTGATTGGAGAGGAGGCATGTGGTGCGGCACAGGTCCGAATGCGAAGAGCTATGATGGCATCGCTACCTGCGTCACCGCTCTCGTAAGCGGGGGAGGCTGACTCGTGTGAGGCTGATTCACCGGCAAGTGTATGGATTTTGATGTGTGCAAGGACACCGGCATCCCTAGTTGCATGTTCCATGAGTGGAGCACTAGCGGGGCCGTATGTTGCTACTCCAAACCAGTCAGATGTGATCCCGCGGACATACCCACCAGAGCCGTCCCTCCCATCAGCTGTGGCAGGTTTGTGTCCAGCAGCATCTCCAACGTAGAGGCTAGTAATCCCGTCTGCTGAAGGTGCGTTGATTGCTGCTCGTCCGGCATTGGGGCCTCAGGGGTCCTTGTCTTCTGAGCAGTAGGGACTCCGGATGCACAAGCGAGGGTGCATGATGCGACACTGTTTCGCTAGCTACCAGCGGCTGCTGTCTGCCACGACACCGGTAGACCAATCCACGATAGGCATGAAGTTCCCCACCATAAAAGGATTCTTCCAATGATGCATGTGTATTGGAGAACCATTGCACTCCCGGCGGTGCATTCTCCTCCACCCTTCCTTGCTGGTCCTGGATGGTTCCGCGGCCGCCAGAGCTTTGGATGGTCTCCACCTCCACGCGTTCGCCCAGTGCATCCATGATACGACCCCGGTGCAGATGTTCGAGCCACTCAAGCACTCGTAAGTGCTGGGCGAGCGGATCGGAGCCTGGTGAGGATCTGACTGGGGTACGAGACTGTACAGCCGAGGAGTCCTCGCTACCTGTTAAAATGGCAACCCGGCGTGGTAGGAAGCAGTGCACAGGCAGATGCTACTGTTGCCACCGCCCGATGTTGCAATGCACGTAAGTGGCTGCCGACATCAATGACTAATCTGAAGGTTGTGTGTAGTTCTGCTGAACAAAGAGCGAGTAACTGTCCACGCTCACCGCACCAAGATAGAGATGCCCTTAATTTTACCGCATCCTCAATTTTCTCTGCGTAGTTCTCACTCTGCGCTATCCACAGGTTCCGTTTTCTCTATGTGGTTATCACTAAAGTCTGATATGCAGCAGATTCCAGACACTAACCCTCATCAACAAGCAATTCCACGGACCACTCATGTGGACTCTTGCGCCAGAATCACACCAATGAGTGACATTCCACGGTCCACTTCTTGCCACACGCAAGTACGCCACCTTTTGGACTCCGGCTCCTTTCCGCATAACCCCGGTCCACGGCCGTGTCCAAGCAAGGGCACCACCGGACGCTCACTTCACCCCGGGCTTGGTTCTTCAGGCAATTTGTCCCCCAGACCACAGATGGAACAGCGAAATCAATGGAAGATTGAGGAGCAGATTGCGAAGGGCAAGAATAGGAGCGGGTAAATACCTTTGATCATCCAAGGCAGAGCACATAAGATCTAGAGCACTAATATATGAGCAATCAAGATTGAGACGCGGCTGTCCTACTGCTGCCTACGCCTTATCTACTTAGGATTCCACATGGCATGTATACACGCCAGCTGTCTCATCCTTCTCATGACATCATCCTTTCTCTTACTTGGACTTCCACGTAGTGCGGCTATGCACCACAGGTCTCTTCCACACACACACACCTAGCACACCGTCATCTACATGGTTTCATCTACATCCGAGGCTGGTTTTTGCAATCTTCGTATTCTTCCTTGAACCTTTGTCTTCCCGGATGCGTCTCCGAGAATGCCTCCGTGATTGCTCCACCCGCTCATCGTGTTGATTGGTTGTTGCTTCCCATATTATCCCACCCGTGCGCTGTCCTTCCGGCGCATGGTTAGTGTCTGTGTGTCTTTTACCGTGGTTTGGTCCTTAATCCTTTTGTGCGGGGGATCTCCCCGCTGTCGCTTCCCGCCTCTTTGGCTTCCGCCACAATTGCTTGAGATATCTGTAGACAGGCCGCCACTTCTTCACCGCCACTGATTTTCGTGCCATCCCATGCTCAACCGCATGCGCGGGAGCAGCATTCCTTGCGAGGACCTCAGGTTACCCAAACCTTTCCTCCGCGGCTTGGCCTTCCCTGCAGAGCCGGGGTCAAAGTGTGCGTGACAACCTTGTCATGCCATAACATGCCACACCATACCATACTATACCATAGCATACCATACGATAACCATACCATGTTGTACCATGCCATACCATATAATACCAAACCATACAACACCATACCATGCCAGACCATACCAAACCATACCATACCATGCCATACCATACCATACCATACCATACCATACCATACCATACCATACCATACCATACCATACAACACCATACCATGCCAGACCATACCAAACCATACCATACCATGCCATACCATACCATACCATACCATACCATACCATACCATACCATACCATACCATACCATACCATATTATACCATACCATACCATATCATACCATACCATACCATACCATTACACATCATAAGATACCATACAATACCATACCATACCAACCCATATCATACAATACCATACCATACCAAACCATACCAAACCATACCATACCATACCATACCATACCATACGGTAGCATACCATAAAATACCATACCATGTCATACCATACCATACCGAACCATACCATCCCTTGCTTTTTCATACCGTACCACACAACACTACAACGCACCATACCATACCATACCATACCATTCCATACCATACCATACCATACTATTCCATACCATACCATACCATACCATACCATCCCATATCATACAATACCATACCATACCAAACCATACCAAACCATACCATACCATACCATACCATACCAGACCATACCATACCAGACCATACCATACCAGACCATACCATACCAGACCATACCATACCAGACCATACCATACCAGACCATACCATACCAGACCATACCATACCAGACCATACCATACCAGACCATACCATACCAGACCATACCATACCAGACCATACCATACCAGACCATACCATACCAGACCATACCATACCAGACCATACCATACCAGACCATACCATACCAGACCATACCATACCAGACCATACCATACCAGACCATACCATACCAGACCATACCATACCAGACCATACCATACCAGACCATACCATACCAGACCATACCATACCAGACCATACCATACCAGACCATACCATACCAGACCATACCATACCAGACCATACCATACCAGACCATACCATACCAGACCATACCATACCAGACCATACCATACCAGACCATACCATACCAGACCATACCATACCAGACCATACCATACCAGACCATACCATACCAGACCATACCATACCAGACCATACCATACCAGACCATACCATACCAGACCATACCATACCAGACCATACCATACCAGACCATACCATACCAGACCATACCATACCAGACCATACCATACCAGACCATACCATACCAGACCATACCATACCAGACCATACCATACCAGACCATACCATACCAGACCATACCATACCATACCATACCATACCATATCATACCATACCATGCCATACCATACCATACCATACCATACCATACCACACCAGACCATATCATACCAGACCATACCATACCAGACCATGCCATACCATACCATACCATACCATACCATACAATACCATTACATACCATACCATACCATACCATATCATACCATATCATGCCATACAATACCATACCATACTATACCACACCATACCATACCATACCAGACCATACCATACCAGACCATGCCATTCCATACCATACCATACCATACCATACAATACCATACCATGCAATACCATACCATACCGTACCATACCAGCAATACCATATCGTACCATACAATACCATACTATACCATATCATATCACACCATACCATTCCATATCATTTCTACTATACCATAATATACCATAATATATGGTAACATGCCATACCATACCATGCCATGCCATACCATATCATTCAATACCATACCAAACCATATCATAGCATAGCGTAGCATATTATACCATCCCATACCCTACCATACCATACGATACTATACAATACCATACCATACCATACCATACCATACCATACCATACCATACCATACCATACCATACCATACCATACCATAACATAACATGCCAAAGCATACCCTATCGTACCATACGATACCATACCATATCATACCATATCATACCATGAAATACCATACCACAGTATACTAGACCATACTGTACCATATGATAGCATACCAACGCATATCATACATGCTATTCCATACCATACCATATCATACCATGGCATAGCATTGCATACCATACGATACAATACCAAACCATACCATACCATACCATACTACGCCATAATTGACTATACCATATCGGACCATACCATACCATTCCATACCATATCATACCATATCATACCATACCATACCATACCAGACAGGACCATACCATACCATAGCATACCATACCATACCATACATTTTATACCATTGTATACCATGCCATGCCATACCCTAAATATGTCAACATAACGTTCTCTACCATTACAATATCATCCGTGGTGAAGTGAGGTTTCCGCAAAATGGATGAATCAACCTGCAAACGCCGAAAGTAAGAGAAAGGATAGATGATGCGTGCTCTCCCACCAGTGCGGTTGAGCATAAGGAAAACGCAGCAAGAGGAAAGGGACATGCAAAGCTAGAGGGAGAAAAGCTGGAGTCGCAACTCCTTGTAACCATGCATCGTGATGGCGGAGATCAATGGAGAATGTTGAAACTTCAAGATGAAAAGGACACCTACTATGGATAAAAGCTGCTAGACAATCTTATGAGACACCGGGAAACATGGGGTATTGTGGATTCGCATAATCAAAAGAAGTCACAGCGTATCAATTATATGTAGAAAGATTGAACACTACTGCATTGGACTTATTGAACATGAAAACCCGCAAAGACTATGAAGAGCAGGAGATGAAGAAGATCTAGGGTGGGTAGGGCGCTAGAGTAAGGGATAATAGGGATTTGTTTTATACCATATGTGTACAAGGGACCAGACCGGTGGTGCAAGAAGCGCATCAGAAGTCCCATGAAGCATTTTGAGCATGCAGGACGAGGTAGTCAAGGCCTTTATGTATCCTTTGGAGTGAATACTTACAACCAAGTTTCCCACCTCCAAGTCTCTCATTTGGCTTCCTATTGAGGACATTGTTCAAGTACAGTGGGTTACTGAGTTTCAGACCATGAGCCAAGATATTGGCTAAGTCCCTTTGCAAGAAAACTGCACTAGTAAAATCTGGCGTGTCATCCACGAAACGCCTTGGTAGTCCTTTTGAGGCACAATCCCGAGATGGCATATTCTTTCTTGTTCTAGTCAATTGTTTAACAACTATCAAACCACGACCAGCTTCTAAAGCGGCCGGACATACCCCAAATTTTGAAGCCCATATCTATCTCCGAACTAGTCTGAATCAGGCAAAACAACTTCAACGCGATTCACAAACTTGTCAACTATAAGGGAAATATCTGTTGAAATAGTATGCACCTTGTCCACTGCCTAGCTAGCTAGCTACACGGACACACAAGGCATACACTGCTATATGGAGTATGTCCCCTTGGTCTGCTCCAAGAAGGGCCAGGAATGCACTGCCCATAATGGGTATGTCCCCTACGGCTCATCATAGGAACCATACCTTTTTGGCTTGGTTTAGTAGACGTCGGAGTCTCAAACGAAAGGTCGTGGGTTCAAACCCGAGACGGCTCCAAATTTGTTTTGGGTAGCCAAAACTGGGACAGGAAGCTTATAGGAAGTTTACTAGAGCCTACCTTGAGGATGACACTTGGCACTCTAAAGAAGCGCCAAGTAGGACTGTACGTTAAGATTGGCTCTAGTGGAGCCACTACAAGCAAAAGATTTAGCAAAACTTTGCAAGTAAAAAAGCTTGTACCTTACATGCATCCATTAAAAACTCTTGCTTTTGAGACTCCTCACAGAGTATCCAACCAAATATAGACACTAAAGACCAACATGCGGACTTCATGAGGTTGCAAACCAAACAAACCTGAAGTGTGGATCCCTCATTTGAGGGTAATATGTTATCCTGGTTACAATACAGGAGCGGTTGGTGGCCTCCCATTTCGTGGCTCGTTTTCTAGACCGTTGCTATCCGGTGCACTGACAAAGGGTTATGGGCCCATTCTTCTTGTTCTAAGGCACGCTTCCAAGACCGACTAGCGCGTGGTCTTGCAGGGCTCACAGGTACAACAAGGACACGACTATCGGTCGGCTCCATCTGCTCCATCAGCTCCATCGGCTTCTTCACATATGGTGCGCTGACGTGGCGGACAAGGGAACGAGGAACAGCTCTGTCCATGTTGGACACGACCTTTGAGCCCCAACGGGACTAAGCTCTATCCCTTTCTAGAAGGTGGTTCGAACAGGAGTCCGTTCTCTCACGACAGTACCATCGCCTTACGCGATCATCAGCGGGAGGCGTGTGCAACAGAATCAACTACACCTTTTGACAACGGGCATAGTCACCAGCCTCGTCAGCCTCATCGGTCTCAACAAAGCAGAGTAGCAACAAAGTAGAGAAGACGAGCAATCGGTAGAAATGGCGGATCCGACTCCAGCCCGTCTTCAGGTGGGTATGTCCAAATTCAAAAGTTCATATTTTCCTTTGTGGAAATAGCAGTTTGAGATTGTCATGAACGCGCGTTGCTACCTTGACATCCTTAAAGGGACGGAGAGAGCACCAGCCAATGCGACCGTGACAACGCATGCAGCTGACCTTGCAACATTGACGACGAAGAACAACATGGCTCTTGCCAGTATTGTGACGTCCATCAACGCGACTCAACACTCCCACATCACAGGATGCACGTTGGCTGCCGAGGCCTACGCAAAACTTGTACGCGTGCATCAATCAAATGCCGTAGCAAACCGACTCTTCATCTTCCAACGGTTGATGTCAATGAGGGTGCGGGAAAGAGAATCGATACTCGCCTTTTTGCAGTTGTTTGACAGCGTGCTGCAAGAGGTCCACCAAATGGAATGGAATCTTGACTCCAACATGCGTGTCATGATCCTTCTAATGGCGCTGCCAGAAAGTTGGGGTCCTTGATCACCGTATTTGGCGGTTGGAAGGAGGCAGATCTGACGTACGAGGCTGTCGCCGAACACGTCCGCAACGAGTCCATGCAACGCAGTGATAGTGAGGCAAATATCTCAGACTATGCCTGTCGCTTCAGTGGACAAAGTGGAAGCTCTCGCTCCTGTCAAGGCAACAGCGGAAGCAGTGGCGGTGGAGGGAAAGGCAATGTTGGCAGGAACAGTTCCAAGAAGCCCAGTAACTATCACAAATGTGGCAAGACTGGGCATTGGGCTAGGGACTCCCGTAGTCCCAAGAAAGAAGGGGGGAGCAAAGGTGGAAAGGAGAAGAAGGAGCTCACCAACATGATGGCTAGGGGGTTCCCCATGAAGGGCGCAGCGATCCTTAGGCCTGGGACGCCATGGACTCCGGTACCAACCACCACTCATCAAAAGAAAAGGGTGTATTTGTCTCCATGGCCAAATCCGTCATGCGCATCAAGTGTGAAAACGGCAGCGTCGTCAAAGCCATGGGCAAAGGGGAGAAGGTGTTCACGTTCAACGTGAACGGTGCAGAGAAGGCAGTCAACCTTCAAAAGGTGGTTTTCATGCCCTCCTTTGTAGCGAACTAGTTCTCCGTGTCACAAATCACCGACAACAACATGACTGTGGTGTTCATCAACAAGGAATGGTGGCCCTCAAAATGAGGACGTCCAGATTTTGCACACCAAAGATGACCTCATGCTTCAAGTTCCAAGAATCGACAGCCTCTACTTGCTTCAAACCAAAGTCACCAAGGCCTCGCATGAGGGACTCGCATGTGCTACCAAGTTAGTGGCACCGGAGCCAGAGGATGTACTGCCGGTGACCGCTACGGCCGCTATATCAACCAAAGACATTGACGCTGAGCTGTGGCACCGGCAATTTGGCCATGTGCCCAACAACACACTGCACAAGATTCACGAGCAAGAGGTAGTCCGTGGAATGGAAGGATGTACCATGAAGCATGGCAGAGTGTGCATTGTGTCAACCATGCCTCCAAGCAAAGGCAAAGAAGAAGCCGTTTGGGAGGGGAGTTTAATGAGCGGAGCACGTCTTGGAACTAATACAGAGTGACGTGTGAGGACCCTTCTGCATACCATCTAACGGAGGAAGCAAGTATATCTTGACCTTCACTGACAACCACAGCCGCAAGTTGTGGATCTACTTCCTCAAAACAAAGGGATAGGTCAAGGAGAAGCTCCTCGAGTTCGTCGCCACGATGGAACAGCAAACGTCGAAGAAAGTGAACACTCTCCAAAGTGACAATGGGGGTGAGTACGAGGCATGCAGACCTTGGCCAAAGCATCATGGCATCCGCCACAAACAAACCAACCCTTCCAAGCCCCAGAGCAACGGTGTTGCCGAGACGATGAATTAGACCCTACTCAGCATGGTGCGAAGCATGCTCTTCGACGTTAAGCTCCAATCTCACTTTTGGGCAGAAGTAGCAACAACGGCTTGCTGCCTCTTGAATCTCATACCATCAATGGCCTTGCAGAAGCGTGGAAAGGAGCAGGACAAGCAGTTGAAGACCTCACAAGAATTATGGTTAGGAAAGAAACCCAACGCATCTTATTTGAAGTTGTTTGTGTCAACAGCATGGGTGAAGATCCAATCGGGAGAAGGTGGAGGCAAGCTTAACGCATGTTCAAAAAAGTGTGTCATGGTTGAGTACGGCACATCAGACAAAGGCCATCGGCTTTGGGACCAGGTAGCAGACAAGCTCGTGAGGAGCCGCGACGTTGTATTTGACAAACGCACCCTTGGAAAAGGAGAGCTAATGGACCTGACCCTCGCTTCCAAAGCGGGAGAGTGGATAGTATTGCTTGAGTCTGGAGACCAAGCACCCGACAACTGGCTCGCTTTGCCTACAGGTGGTGGGAATAGGAGAGTAGGTGTGGAGGATGACGCAGCATCTGACATGGATGCAGATACCGAGGAGTCCGGGGCTTCTGAGTCTGACTTGGAGTCTGACGACTCTTCTGATGATGACGACAAGGATGACAACAAACGACCACCTGTGGAAGCACCAGCACTAATGCACGAAGGCACACGACTACCCTGGTGTAGATTGCAACCAATGAGAGCACCTTTGCTGTATGAGGATGGTTGGACCGGCCTTAGCTGGTCGTACATGGCCCACGGAGAGCCATGCAGAGTGGCAAGGGCAATGAATGGCCCCGATGTGGCCAAGTGGAAGGAGGTAGTGGATAGCAAGCTCGCGTCCATTGGCGAGAATGGCACGTGGGTACTGGTGGATGGATCCGACAAGGTCCACGTGGTTTGATCCGAGTGGGTCCTCCGAGTGAAGAAGAAGCAAGACGGCAGCATCGACAAGTTCAAGGCAAGGGTAGTGGCTTAGGGGTTCTCTCAACGTCCGGGCTTCGAGTACAATGAGACATTTGCGCCAGTCGTGACCTTTACCTCCATCCGCTCTCTCCTTCGCATTGCAGCCGCAAAGAGCTTAGAGATACACCGGATGAACGTCACAACAGCTTTCCTTTATGAGAAGCTTGATAACAAAGTGCCGATGGAGGTACCCAAAGGCGTCGAAGCTCCCAAGGGCAAGGTGTGCAGGTTGGTGAAAGCACTCTACGGGTTGAAACAGGCCCCAAGGATGTGGTACAAGGAGATGGAAGGTTTCATGACCGGCCTCTTCTTTGCGCATTGCCAGAATGACCCAAGCATGTACGTGCGCCATGATGGGAGAGTGCTGATGCTCATTGCACTGTACGTGGATGATCTGATCAGGTGCTTGTCTTCGGTCAAGATTCTGGATGATTTTAAGTCTGACCTCAGCAAAAGGTTCAAGATGAAGGACATGGGTCCTCTTGAGTACTACCTTGGGATTGCCATCCAGTGCAATCAAGTAGTAGGCACCATCAAGCTCAACCAAGCTAAATACATTGGTGAGGTACTGAAGCAGTATCACGTTGAAGACTGCACCTGTCAGCACCCTAATGACAACCAATTGAAAGTTGAAGGCCTCTATGTCCCCAAGCAACAAAGCCGAACAATGGGAGATGCAAGACATCCCCTACTAGTCCGCCGTGGGTAGCATCATTTACGCCATGGTAGAGACTTGTCCGAACAACTGTTATGATGTTCGACAAGTGAGCAGATTTGTGTCTAACCTTGGGCCACAACATTCGTAGGCAATCAAGCGCATCTTCCGCTACCCGCAAAAGACACGTTACATGGGTCTAGTCCTTGGAGGCCAAGAAGAAATGGATCCCCTTCACCTAAAGTGCTACACCGACATTGACTGGGGAGGAAATCGTAACGACAGGAAATCCATCTCTGGATACGTATGCATCTAGAATGGCGCTGCCATCTCATGGGCCAACAGGAAGCAGGATTGTGTTTCCATGTCCACGTCTGAGGTAGAGTATGTTGCTCTGTCTTAGGTGTGCAAGGAGACTCAATGGCTGCACAACCTAACTCAGCTCTAGCACAACTCTCGCACAACTCTGGTACAACTCTGGTCAACTCTGCCAAAACTCGAGCACAACTCTGGCACAACTCTGGCACTACTCTGGCAAAACCCTGGCAGAACTCTAGCACAACCATCGCATACCTGTGGCACAACTCTGGCTCAGCTATGGCAAACCTTTGGCACACCTCAAGCACAACTCTGGCACATTTCTTACACAACTCTAGCACAACTCTGGTTCAACTCTGGCACAACTCTGGCACAACTCTGGCATAACTGTGGCACATCTCTGCCACAACTCTTCCACAACTCTGGCACAACTATGGTATGACTCTTGCACAACTATGGCACAACTCTCGCACAGCTCTAGGACAACTTTGGCACAAATTTGGCACAACTATGACATAACCATGACACAGCTCTGGCACAATTCAGGCACAACTGTGGCATAACTCTGGCACAACTCTAGAACATATGTGGCACAACTATGGCACAACTCTGGCAACACTCTAGCGCAACCCTGGCACAACTCTGGCACAACTCTGGTATAACTTTGGCATAAAATTGGCACAACTATCACTCAGCTCCGGCACAACTCTGTCACAACCCTAGCACAACTCTGTAACTACTCTGGCACAACTCTGGCACAACTCTTGCACAACTGTGTTATAACTCTAGCACAACTCTAGCTCAACTCAGGCTAAACTCTGGCATAACTTCGGCACGACTCTGGCACACCTCTGGTACAACTCTAGGACAACTCTGGCACAACCCTAGCAGAACTCTGGCATAATAATGGCACAACTGTGGCACATCTCTGGGACAACTCTGGCACAATTGTGGCACAACTGTGGCACAATTTTGGCACAACTCTGGCACAACTCTGGTAAAACCCTGGTAAAGTTCTGACAGAAGTCTGACACAACTCTACGACAACTTTGCCACAACTATAGGACAACTTTTGCACAAGTGTGGCACAACTATGGCACAACTCTGCAACAACTCTGGCAAAAATATGGCACAACTCTGGCAGAACTCCGGCACAACTCTGGCACAACTCTAGCTGACTTCTGACACAACTCTGGCACAACTGTGGCACATTTCTAGCACAACTCTGGCACAACTCTGGCAGAACTCTTGTATGACTCTGGCACAACTCTGGCTAGACTCAAGCATAACTCTGGCACAACTCTGGCACAACTCTCGGACAACTCTAGCACAACTCTAGTACAACTCTGGCACAACTATGGTACAACTGTGGCACATCTCTGGTAAAATACTGGCACAATTGTGGCACATCTTTGGCATAAGATGGAACAACTATGGCAGAACCATGGCACAATTCAGTCAAAACTCTGGCACAACTCTGGCACAACTCTGGCACAACTCAACCACAACTCTGCCACAAATCTAGCACAACGCTGGCACGACTTTGGCATAACTGTGGTACAACGCTGCCACAACTCTGCTAGAATTGTGGCACAACTCTGGCAAAACTCTAGCTAAGCTCTCGAACAACTCAGGCACATCTATGGCATAACTCTTTACTAACGCTGGCACAACTCCGGCACAACTATGGTACAACTTTGGCACAACTGTGGCACAACTCTGGGACAAATGTAGCTCACCTCTGGCATAGCTCTGGCACAACTCCGGCACAACTCTGGCACAACTCTAGCCCAACTCTGGCACAACTCTAGCACAACTCTAGCACAACTATACCATAACTCAGGCACAACTCTACCACAACTCTGGCACATCTCTAGCATAACTATGCCACAACTGTTACACAACTCTGGTACAACTCTGGCAAAACTTTGGTAAAACTCTCGCACAACTCTGGCACAGCTGTGGCTCTATTCCCGCAAAACTCTGGCACAACTCTGGCACAAGTCCTGCACAACTCTGGCACATAGATGGCACAACTCTGGCACATCTTTGGTAAAATTCTGGCACAACGCTAGCACAACTTTTCCAGAATTGTAGCACAACTATACCACAACTCTGGCACATCTCTGCTATAATTTTGCAAAATATTTGCACAACTATGACACAACTCTGGCACAAATCTTCCACAACTCTAGCACAACTTTGGCACAACTTTGGCATAACTTTAGCACAACTCTCGCACAACTCTGGCCCTACTCTGGCACAACCCTAGTATCACTCTGGCCCACCTCTGGCACAACTATGGCACAACTCTGGGATAACTCTGGCATAACTCTGGCAAATGTCTCCCACAACTCTGGCACAACTTTGACACTACTTTGGCACAACTTTTGCACAGCTCTGGCACAACTCTTGCACAACTCTGGCACAACTCGAGCACATCTCTGGCTCAGCTCTGGCACAACTCTGGCACAACTCCGGCACAACTCTGGACCAACTTTGGCCCAACTCTAGCACAACTCTAGCACAACTCTGGCACAACTCTATCACAACTCTAGCAAAACTCTGGCACAGCTCTGCCATAACTCTCGCACATATATAACATAACTATGGCATAAGTCTTGCTTAACTTTGGCACAATACTGGCACAACGCTGCCACATTTCTAATACAACTCAAGCACTATTCTGGCAAAACTCTGGTATAACTCTAGCACAAATCTTGTACAACTCTGGCACATCTATGGCTGAACTCTGGCACATCTCAAGCACAACTCTGGCACAACTCTGGCACAACTTTGGCACAACTCTGAGACAACTCTCGCACAACTCTGGCACAACTCTAGTACAACTCTGGCACAATTTTGGCACAACTCTAGCAATACTCCGGAACTACTCTGGCAGAACTCTGGCACAACTCTGGCACAACTCTGGCACAACTCTAGCATAACTGTGGCACAACTGTGGCACAACTGTGGCAAAGCTCTGGCACAACACTGGCGCAACTCTTGCACAACTCTGGCACAACTCAAGCAAAGCTCTGACACACTTCTCGCACAACTCTGGGACAACTCTAGCACAGCTCTGCCACAACTCTAGCACAACTGTGGCACAACTCTAGCACAACTCTGGCACACCTTTGCAAGAACTCTTCCACAACTCTGGCACAACTTTGGCACAACTCTGGTACAACTCTGGTACAACTCAAGTACAACTCTAGCACGACTCTAGCACAACTCTCGTACAACTCTGGCACAACTATAGCACAACTGTGGCACAACTCTGCCATAACTCTGGCACCTCTCTGGTACAACTCTCGCAAAACTTTGGCACAACCATGACACACTTTGGCATAACTCTTGCACAACTCTGGCTCAACTATGGCAGAACTCTGATACAACTTTTGCACAACTCTGGCACAACTCTCGCACCTCTCTGGGACAACTCTGGCACAACTCAGGCACAACTCTGGCATAACTCTAATACAACTCTGACACAACTCAGGTACAACTCTGGCTCAATCCTAGCACAACTCTCGCACTTTTCCCCAAACCTTTAGCACAACTCAAGCATAGCTATGGCGCACCTCTGGCACAACTCTGGCACAACGCTGGAACAACTCTGACTAAGCTCCAGCGCAACTCTAACACAACTCTGAGACAGCTCTGGCACAACTTTGGTACAACTCAGGGACAACTCTGGCACACCTCTTGCACAACTCTCGCACAACTATGGCACAATTATGGCACAACTGTCGCACATATGTGGCAAAACTCTGGTACAACCCTAGCACATCTCTGGCACAACATGGAGCACATCTGGCATAACTATGGCAGAACACTGGCAAAACTCTCGCTCAACGCTTGCACAACTCAAGCAAAACTCACGTACAACTCTGGCACAACTCTAGCACAACTATGGTACAACTCCAGCACAACTCTAGGACAACTCCGCCATAACTCTGGCAGAACTTTGACACAGCTCTGGCACAACTGTGGCTCAGCTCTTATACAACTCTCGCACAAGTATGGCACAACTTTCGCACATTTTGGACACAACTCTGGAACAACTCTAGTACAACTCTGGCAGATCTATGGCAGAGCTCTGGCATATCTATGCCACAACTCTGGCACATCTTTTGCACAACTTTAGCACAACTCTGGCACAGCTCTGGCACAACTCTGGCACAACTCTGGCACAGCCTTGGAAAAACTCTAGCACAACTCTGGCACTACCCTGGCATAACTGTGGCATAACTCTGGCACAAATGTGGCACATCTCTCGCACAACTTTGGCACCACTCTGACACAACTATTGTTCAACTCTGACACAACTCTGGCACAAGTCTAGCACATCTCTGGCACAACTCTAGCACAACTCTTGCACATCTCTAGTACAACTCTGACACAACTCTCGCACAAATCTGGCACAACTCTAGCAGAACTCTGGAACTACTCTAACAGAACTTAGGCACAACTCCAGCACAACTTTGGCACAACTCTGGCACAACTGTGGCACAACTCTGGCATTATTGAGGCTCAACTTTTGCACAGCTCTGCCATAACTCTCGCACAACTCAAGCACGTATCTGCCACAAATCTTCTAGATCTTTGGCACAACTGTGGCACAAATCTGGTACAAATCTTGCAAAACTCTGGCTCAACTCTCGCACAACTCTGGCACGTCTCTGCCACATCTCTTCTACAACTCTGGCACAACTCTGGCACAACTGTGGCACAACTTGAGCACAACTCTAGCACAACTCTGGCAAATCTCTGGAACAACTCTGGCAGAACGTTGGCACAACACTAGCACAACTCTCGCACAACTCTAGCACAACTATAGCACCACTCTGGCACAACCATGGCACAACTCTGGCACAACTCAGGCATAACTCTGGCACAACTCTGGCACAACTCTGGCACAACTCGAGTACAACTCTAGCACAACTCTGGCAAATCTCTGGAACAACTCTGGCAGAACGTTGGCACAACACTAGCACAACTCTCGCACAACTCTAGCACAACTATAGCACCACTCTGGCACAACCATGGCACAACTCTGGCACAACTCAGGCATAACTCTGGCATAACTCTGGCATAAGTATGGCACAAGTCTGGCAGAAATCTGGCACAACTTTAGCACAACTGAGGCACGACTCTGGCACAACTCTGACACAATTGTGGCACAACTCTGGCACAACTCTGGCAAACCTCTAGCACAACCCTAGCACAATACTTGCACAACTCTGGTACAACTTTGGCATAACTCTAGCACAACTCTGGCACAACTCTGGCACAAATCTAGCACAACTCTAACACAACTCTAGCACAACTTTGGCACAAGTCTGGCATAACTCTCGCACAACTCTGGCACATCTCTCGTACAACTTTGGCACAACTCTAGCACAACTCTTCAACTCTTACACAACTCTAACACAACTCTAGCATATCTCTGCCACAACTCTGGCACAACTTCTACACATCTCTGGCACAACTCTTGCTCAACTCTGGCACAACTCTTGTACAACTCTATCTCAACTGTGGCACAACCCTGGCACAACTCCACCACAACTCTAGCACAACTCTAGCATAACTCTTGCACAAGTGTGAAACAACTCTGGCACAACTCTGGCTTAGCTCTGGCACAACTCAAGCACAACTGTGGAACAACTCTGGTACAACTCTGCCACAACTCTAGCACAACTGTGGGACTATTCTGGCACAACTCTGGCAAAACTATGGCACAACTCTGGCACAGATGTGGCACAACTCTGGCACAACTCTGGCGCAACTATGGCACACCTCTAGCACACCTTTGGCACAATCCGGGCACATTTGTTGCATAACTCTGGCACAACTCTGGCACAACTTTGGAAAAATCCTGGGACAACTTTGGCACATCTCTACGACAACTCTTTCACAACTCTGGTACAACTCTAGCATGACTCTTGTACGACTCTTGCACAACTCTTCTACAACTCCAGTAGAATTCTGGTACACCTTTGGTACAACTATGAAATAACCCTGACACAACTCTCGCACAATTCTAGCACAACTCTGGCACAACTCTGGCACAACTCTAGCACATGTCTTGCACAACTATGACGCTACTCGGGCACCACTCTGAAATAACCCTGGAACAACTCTAGCACAACTTTGGCAGAACTCAGGCACAACTCTGGCTCAACTTAGGCTCAACTCCGGCACAACTCTGTCATAACCCTAGCACAACTCTGGCACTACTCTGGTGCAACTCTGGTACAACTCTTGCACAACTCTGTCACAACTCTGGCTAAACTGTGGCTAAACTTTGGCACAACTCTAGCACAACGCTGGCACAACTCTGGCACAACCCTGGCAGAACACATGCACAACTATGGTACAACTGTGGCACATCTCTTGCACAACTCTGGCACAATCGTGACACAGCTCTAGAACAATCCTGGTACAACTTTGGCATAATCCAGGCACTATTCTAGGACAAATCTTGCACAATTCTCGCACAACTATGGCACAATTGTAGCACATCTCTAGAACAACTCTACCACAACTCTGGCACGGCTCTAGCATAACTCTGGCACAACTCTGGCACAACTCTAGCACCACTCTGTCTGAGGGATGCAAGGATACCCAATGGTTATGCAGCGTGCTTGGCAAAATGACAGTGCCATCGAAGGATGCCACGGTCGTACACGTGGACAATCTGAGCGGCATCTCAATGGCTGAAGACGATATCATCTCCCGGCGAATGAGGCACATCGACATACATCACCACTACACATGTGACCTGGTCCTGAAGAACTTAGTGAAGTTGCAGCATTGCGGAACAAAGAGCATGCTTGCTGAATGCATGACCAAGCTGCTAGAGAGCGACTTGCACTATGTAGGCATTTATGGATTCAGCATGAGAAGTACGGCAGAGGAAGGGTAAGCCCCGAGTATAGATGGAGCCCAGTAAGTAACAGATGAACACAGGTGGCAAGGAGATATTTGTAGGAATAGTATGCACATTGTCCACTACGTAGCTAGCTAGCTACACATACAGACAAGGCATGCACTACTCTATGGAGTATGCCTCCTTGGTCTGTTCTGAGAAGGGCCACGAATGCACTACTCCTATTGGGTATGTTCCCTGTGGCTCATCATCGGAACCATACCTTTTTTGCTTGGTTGAACAGGCGTCGGAGTTTTAAAATAAAAGGTCGCGGGTTCAAACCCCGCGGCGGCCGCAATTTTCTTTGTGGCCGAAACTGGGACACAAAGCTTGTATGAAGTTTACTAGAGCCTACCTTGAGGATGACACTTGGCGGTCTAAAGACGCGCCAAGTTGGACTGTAGGTTGAGGTTGGCTCTTGTACAGCCACTACAAGAAGGAGCTTTAGGAAAGCTCTGCAAGTATAAAATCATTTGCCTTGCATGCATCCATCTATAGGTTTTGCCTTTGAGACTCCTCACAGATTGTCCAACCAATGGTAGACACTAAAGACCAACATGCGGACTTCGTGATGTTGTAAACCAAATCAACCTCAAGTATGGATCCCTCGTTTGAGGGTGATATGTTTTCTTGGTTGCAATACAAAGAGCGGTTGGGGGCCTCCCGTGTCAGGACCGGTTTTCTAGACCGTTGCTATCAAGCGCATTGACAGTTTCTCAATTTCAGGATCCAAGGAATCCTTAAGTCTCCAGATCCAACGACAAGGATAATCCTACCTGTGGCGGCTTGTTGGCGCTTCTATACACCATACTTGCACATGTAAAGGGGAAATTTTTCAATATTCTCTCCCTTGCACCTGCCATTCCCACTACTTGTGCTTATTCCCACTCATCCTCCGATACACCCTCCAGCGTGTCATATATGGTCATCCTAAGTCCGGCAACACTTAATGCATGCCAGTGCATGGGTTGCATTTTGCTTAAGCAATGTGTAAGCATTTAACGCGTCCTGTAGGGCTACAATACCACCTGCTCGTTTCCAACAGTTTCTCATGTATAGTAACAATGCACATCCATGTGCTTTCTCCTCATGTGCCGCGTCGGGTTGTAGGTTAGCAATATTGAGCCAGTGTTCTCCTCATGCACCATCGTAGACTCTTGCTACAGCACGCCAAACTACCCTAGCAATCTACAGAGCCCCACCACCTCTTTAATCGCCTTGGTGGGTACAATGTACTGTGCTTCCATTGTGGAGTTGGCCATACTATTGTACTCAGTACTATACCATGAGAAGGCTGCACCTGTGAGGAAGGACACATAACCGGACGCAGAACTTTGCTTTTCCACATCGCGAGCGTAGACTGCATTTGTAGAAGAGACCAGATACAAAGGGTCTGCCTAGCCCTTTGCGTTGAACCTTAAGCGTACATGCTGCGTCACCTGCAGGTAGCGGAGGATGTACTTGACTCCCTTCCAGTGAAGTAACCGATGATTAGCCACATACCTACTCACTTGGCCGACCACATAGGCCTGGTCTAGTCTAGTCGCCACAATACATGAGGCATACATGAGGCTGCCGACCGCTTACTGGTTGAGCACCCCTGCCATATCATCCAGTTCTTCCCTTCTTTGTGGTGCCATTGCCATACTTAGTTCACAAGTCATTGAGACCGTGGTGTAGTCTAGTTTGCAACATTCCATGTCGTACCGCTTCAACACCTTCCACGCCTTGTATTAGTCAACCATAGCCTCCTCTGCAAACTTGACCTTTAAGATCAAGTTCACAATGGATACGCATCTTTTGGCTTGTCAAGCAGCTCCGACATGTAATTTTCCATAATGGACGCCAACTCAAATGTGATGATTGAGTCCCATTGATCCCTTTGGGCCGTACAAGCGCCTCTAACACAGTAGCCAGTTTTGTTGATGCAGCCAACATGCACCGCGTCATGCCGATCCATCGACCGGTCCTTGCATCAAAGCGCTCCCCCGCATTTTGCAGCCTCTCGTTGCGGCATGGTAGTTTTGGTAGCGCATTGGCGTTCAGCTCCAATGCCTCCAACTTTAACCCTCCGGCAAATCATTGACTAGACAGCTCCAGATATCTTCCTTGCTTTGGCTAAACGTTGCCAGAGTGGCCCACGCATCTAGTGGATTTTTGTCCAACGCCTCATGCATACTCTGCCAAGAGCGCATGCCTTGGCACACTCGTTGCCTCATCTACCAGAACCTTCTAGTGGACCTCCTAATCAAGTTGATTTTCATCAGAGTCCTCTACGTTGGCTGCCACCGTTGGTGCACCTTTGTGCTTTGATGCCAGAAGCTCAACTTTGGCGTCCACCAACACCTTCTTGTCGTCTAGGAGCTGGAATCACTCCCCTGTCTTTGGAGATTCTACTACGCCCATAACGTTGTTGCTGATGTTGCTCTTTTTCATGTCAAACTTGACATATGAGCTGCATGTTACTGTCTCCTTGTGCATATCGTAGAGCCTATACGCCTTATGTACACTCAACTAGCCAAGGAAGATGTACGATTTTGCCCGTGGCTCCATATTGCTATTGCATCTCTGTATAGCTTTCACCATCACATGCGCCTTACACTCGAAGACATTTAGGTGTGCCACACTTGGCTTGCGCCTGATCAAAACCTCTTGCGGCGTCTTCTAGCCGCTCTTTGCCTTCGGGTATGTGCTGCATGTCCTTGATGAGGGGGTACACCCGCTTTCCACCAACCATCAACTCCATATCCATGTCTACTTCCCCTTCAGTACCGCTGTATGAGTGAGGTTGATGGTGTAACTTGCCATATGCACAGCTTGCACGCATAAGCTTTGCGGCAATAGTGCACCCACCAACAAGGTTTGTAACATGATCAACAACATTTGATTTGCCCATCTGTCCATTTTGCCACACCATTTGACTGAGGTGAACATGGCATGGTTTGTTCCCGTTTTATGCACTGCTACTTCATCCATTTTCTTCAACCCACGTACTCTCCGCTGCTGTCACTATGTAGCGCTTTCACCTTCAAGTCAGTCTGCCTTTCTACTTCGGTGACATCCTGATTCAGCTAGTCTAGGACCTCACCTTTTTGCTTCATGCAGTATATGTAGAGTTTTCTCCTATAGTGATTAGTGAAGGTGAGGGAGTAACGTCCGCCTCTCTTTCACATTGTATTGAATGGTTTGCACATGTCTTTGTGCACGACCTCCAGCAGTTTTGAGGTGCGATTTGCGTTCTTATTGAATGGTTTGTGCCGCGCCTTGCCAAAAATGCAATGCGCACATTTTGTGTGCTTTGTTCCATCTTTTTCTTCTTCTACACCGTCAATGAAAATGCTGTGCACTAGCTCATGCTTTACCATCAGCTTCATGAGTATAGGTGAGGAATGCCATAGTTGTCGCTATCAGCATCCCCAATCAGCTCCCCTTTTTTGGCAAGGTTGACGATACGTTTTTACAAGTCGGCTAAGTTTATTAGCTCAAAGATCACCTTGGCCTTGATAATTTACAGGCATCCAATGTGCTGCATGTCCTTGATAACAGGGTACACCCGCTTTCCACCAACCATCAACTTCACATCCACGTCTACTTGGCCCGCCCCCGGCTTGAATTTATCGATTGTGACTACCATTAATTTGTTGGACTTTGTGTAGTTGATGAGCCCAGCCTTCTCAATGTGGGTATGCTCCTTTGCTGTGTAGTCAAAGCATTGCCAGTTAGCCTTCTTGAGGCCGTGGTTGTCTTTGTAGTCGAGGAGCACCTTCTTGCATTTGGCTTCCTTCCCCCCAGCCTTTCCATCCTCTAAATATTTACTTGCCATGTCCTTCTTTGCTGCATAATTATGGCAGACACCCATTCTTGACGCCTATTTTGCCGCTGCCATGTCCACCACCTCTTTTTATTTTGCCTCTACCACCATGTGTTTTGGTGTCAAGGCCCAATGACGACAACAAGGACTCCCCGCAGCTCCGTCGCTACACCTTCTTGTGGATGTACTTTGTGACATCGCCATATGTGAGCTTCTACTCTGTCCATCCTCCCAATATCACTATGAGAGGCCTTTAATTGTCAAGAAGGGCCATGAGGAAGGCTTTCCCTTGTAGCTACATGTTGATGTTCAACCCCACATCATTTTACTTTGATATGCTCCATAGTAGGGATGACATCATCTCTATCCTCTATTTTCACAGTCAAGAGTTGCCTCATTGGAAAATGTGTGTCTGCCAGAGACTTCAATTGAAAGATAGCACAAAGGTTTAGCCAAGCCTAGGCTGCCAGCTTTCAGTCTTGGATGTATAGCCACTATGACTTGGCCATCTTGGATCCAAGCAGCATGAGTGCCTCCGTGTTCTTGTTGGAAAAAGCCTTCTTCTGTGCCCCCGTCATCGTCACTTCATCGTGGACTTTCATTCGCTTCATGACCTCTAGGAGCCCTTTCTCCACAAGGTGCAATGCAAAATGCCACCTACATAGCCCATAGCCAAGGCAACCTGCTTACTTCAGGGTGGGCTTCGTCTTCTCTACGCCATTTGTAAAGTCTTCAACTTGGGGACCTCATAGCTTGACGGCAATGTTGTCCCCAATAGTGATCCTTTCCGTTGTGAACGTTGTGACCGACTTGCAAACCGATAAGGGCCATGGGCCCATAACCATTACTAAAGACGTGGGGTGTAGTTCCAAGGTGGCATGAAGGGTCTGCTGTGTCCATAGCGTGTTTTTGTGCGGATCATTCTCAGTCCAACCATGAGCTTTCTGGTTACCTCACGCTATGTTTATGGAAGTGAAAAGTAGTTGTGAGATAGTCACTTTTGCCAAATTGATGACATAATTTTGCATTATTTTGAGAGCATTTGCATGATACAAATATTTGTACAGTTAGTCATTAGCTCAGAAATGCAACAAACAGTACGCGATTCCAATCTCCATAAATCACGTTACGTCAGCCAAAGCGTAGTACATCAAACTAGCCACTCAGTTGGCGACGTGCACCACGTTACCCGCCAAGGTGCATTCACACATTAAGGACCCATCAAAACATAATTATAGAGACACAGATATCCCTACACATAGAAGCAGTGCCCCTCATACCTTTGAGGTCTGTTTTAATAAGTATATCATCAAGTTTGGTGATGGGGACGGATATGGTTTGAAGCCTCTTTGTGGACCTTCTATCTGAATTCGGACTAAGTCCTCAACTAACAGAGAGTATTGCTAAGCTTCATGCTCCTGGCCAGGATTTTGATGAAGTCCCTCGGTAACAAAACAACACTTTTGAAATCTGGCGAACAATCCACCGGATGCCTCGGTACTCCTTTCGGAACAAAATTCCCATACGTTTTTTTCAAGTATTCTGGTGAATCATTCACTAGCATTTAAACTGCACCCAGCTCCTAGAGCTACCACGCACACCCAAACTTTGGAAGCATGTATTTTCCTCATTACTTGTCCACTCCAGCAAAACAACTTCCACCAGATTTAGAATCTTGTCAACATTTAGGGACAATCCTCCATTTTACAATCCGAGCAGTTTGTGAGTAGCTAGATCCAACAAAGAGGAATTTGCTCTTTGTTGGAGCTAGTTGGCGCCTCTTGGGGCCGCACTTGGGCATGTAGATGGGTACATCTTGAACAAGACCAATGTTTTCACGGTCCAAGCCTTCCATCTAAAAGGATGGGAATACAGTACGGTACTTATAACGCACCAGGGACAACAGATGGCTGGATTGTACGCCAATCCAACATCCTTGTTCTCAGACAGTAATTCACAAGATCTGCAAGACGGAACCAATCGAATCTGCGATGAAAAAAGCATGTTACGAGCGCACTAGTGGCCAGTTTTGGTGATCTCGGCAGTCCTACAACCCTTTGCGTCCCCTCTTTTGCTATGACATGTATTTCTTAGGGGATGTTCCAGTCCAACATGGTCTCATCAACAAGTTATACCATACTCCCCATTCTTGGCCCACACGATCTGGGGCAGTGCACCTCGAGCAAGTATGGACTACATTTTCCAATGTTATCTCACCCCAATACAAGGATCTAAATGGCACGGGATGTCCCCCCCCCCCACCCGAGGCTTTACCACACCTACGGTTTCTACCTCACCATCTCAATTCTACCAATCATAGGTAGCCTTTGCGTAGGTTAGGTTGGTGACCATATTACCATCATTGGGAGGAGATGTGCCCCAGCATCCATGTAATGAATGGCAGCAATACCCATACATGCTCCAACCTACGACAACCCAGCAACCAGACCAGGCACCTCAATATCCTCATCCCAAAGACATCTCGGAGCAACAACAATAGCAGTGGTAGCTTCCCTCAATCCAACCTGTACCCAACCAGACTATGGTGACAGAAGCATCTATGACGCCTCTAACTGTGATGTTTCCCCTAAAACAACACCAAGTGGACCTCGCTCTTGGGATTGCCATTCAACCCCATCCGCGATCAGCAAATTCAGCCAACTAGACAACTCTAGCCCCTTCTCCATATCACTCAGTACAACAGACTCACTCTAGTTAGTATTGGAGCGCAGACACACAATAGAGGTTTGTACCAAGAATTCATAGCATGTCGTACTACACTAAACAAATGTTTGTGAGAATACCTCTCCACCGCCAATGTCATTTCTGTTTTTCCTACGTCCTTGCCCACACCGAGATCATTACTGAAACCACCAAGCACAACTTTGTACCTCTTCCTAAGTTCATACACAACACATGCGTGTATCTACCATGCATGGGAACTTTCACTATTGTACCAGGGAAAGATCCATGGTAGTGTGTCCACCAAATTGCACTAGAGGCATCCATTTGATGTATCTCGGTTGACCAGTTGCAAGCCAGAGCAAAATTCCATCTGTAGGTTGCCACTTCTGATTGGTACAATGTACCAAAGCTCCTTTTCTAGCTACAAGGACTTTGGCAATGCCCTCATTATGTGGTTGAGACTACTTGTGAAGGAAGATGTACTCTCCAAGATCAAGAAGGACGTCATGAAACCAGGAGATGACATAGAATGCAATATGGAGAAGTTCCTACTATGGTCTACCATTACCAAGAGTCGAGAAGGAGAGGTTCTGCCATTATGGTTCTTGTTGCAGACTCTGTTCTGTGCACTCCATCACAAAATCATTGTACACACAAACTTGCTAGAAAACCATAGCTTCTCGAAAGCCACAACGGATGCCACTTAAACATGCAAGCAGTTCCACACCACCAAGCAACAAGCGACACCACCACCAGCGACGGCAATCAAAGGTAGCAAGGTGTAAGGAAACCCCCGGCCTGCCAAAGCTTACTACACGTACGGAAGCGTAGAGCATCTAAATGCCCAGTGCCCACGCCATCGCAAAGGCCAAGCTCCTTTAGCACATCATACAAGTACAAAACAATGGCGCTAATATGATGCAGAGCAAAACAATTTATAGAACAACCAGCCTTGATCCAATCAGTCACAAGGAGCCGCAATCCTACAGATAGCTCCTACGGTAGTAGAAATATAAAATCAAGGTATGCTCATACCAACCGCAACACTGGACTCCACATAAGGTGCCAACGCATCGGGTGCAGGGAATGTATGACTTGGCATGTAATGGAGGATGATGAAACGAAAGAACAACCCCTGATGGAAGAGGAGAAAAAGAAAATTGATAAGGCCCGAGCAATTGGATTGGTGGGATGGACACCAGGTGAGGCTATGAACACCCAGAGAAGCTCTACCAACACAAGGAGCACCAAGGTGCCTAGATGATGATCTAGGAAGCAGTTACAACACAGTCGTCGCAACCACATGCCAATCATGTGGTGGAAATCTTAGTAACCGTCTAGGAACTAATGGAGCAACAAGCAACCATTATGACACTTACAGTCTCAAAAACCACGTTACCATCTTGTGTAGTGCTTCCTCGCATCTCGAATGTGCCTGCCAACCAAGTAGACGCACTTCTCCAATGGAGACACTCCTCCAACAGCTTATGGCCATCGTCTCCTTCTGTAAGTATCTTCAACTTCACCTTCAGACCGCAACGGAGCTCGATCAGTGTTGACCTCTAGCCATCAAACATCAACATCCATCGATGGACATCAACCCATAGGTGGACTATGTCTAGCGGACATCAACGTGTGACTTTGCGGGAAACCCATCCAAAGAACACAAGCAAGAGTAAACCCTAGGAAGTCAAAAGCAGTAGATGAACTTTAAAACTTAAGCATGTACTTCATTTTGGTATAAATACTTTATAGCCATTTTTTGCCATGTTCCATGACCTCTCTGCATCCATGGTGCGATGGTTTGACAGAGTATAGCTCACAGAACCCATCATGTCATCGTAAGAAAAGGTGAAGGATGTAGCACTATAAGACATAGTTGTGCTCCACTGCCATGCATGAATGAAAAAAAGCTACGTTTTGATAGTTGCCTTGCGCTTTGCACCCTTGCTAGATACCGTAGGAGCTATGCTTTTAGCAGCTTTTGATGTGGTTGGAGGTGTGCCTTTTCAAGCCCTAGATGCCGCTGTTAAGGTGTGCTTTCATCGTGGTGATGTGGTTAGATCCCCCATGACCTCGTTGCCTTCATCTATACAAACTACAATGGCAAGACCCTTCTCATACTCCTCCTCACCCTCCTTGTCCACGTCCTACTCCTCCTTACCCTCATTATTCCCCTTTTCACCCGCAACACTATTTTCATTGATACCAGTAGCACCTCGCTCCTTCTCAACACCATCACTTACCTCATTCTTCCCCACCGCACCTTGCCTGCTGCTTTTTGCCGGCTTCTCTTGTTCTTGGACCCTTATCTGCCAAGCATGTGGCAGTCTACACATGTCTCTTACGATACAAACTGATGCCATTGCCTCGACAACATCACCGTCAGCTCCTTCCACCACCTCTTCATCATTACCTTCCTCATCCTCATCGCTCTCCATCTCCTCCTCAGGATCACTGAGAAGTCCGTCCTCCTCCACAATTTCACCATCATCCTCACTAGCCTATGCTTTTGCTACTGACTATTCTTCTGCTATAACTACTTCCACGAGGCATACTGTGGCTTTTCTTCCATGGTATCTACCTCGAGCTGGTTTCTCCTGGCAGTGTGGATTACCTTCTGCGTAGAAAATATACTTTCATGCTTAGAAGTAATAAGGCTGGGAAAGGACATTTAGTGTTAGATCCCGTAGCACATGTAGGTTGAATTTGAAATTGACATGCCATTCCACCGTAGACATCATGTCACACCGCTCTTTGGCAACAATAGCTATTCCCTTTGCATAAAATTGAGGGATCACCATGGGGTCAAACATAACCATGTTGTGTGCTTTTTAAAAGGCACCATTCTCCTTCATCACCTCGTCATGCTTTTCCTTCGGTACTAGTACCTCCACTACTAGCTACCAAGCCTGTAAGGTGTGTGAATCCCTTCACTGATCATTCCCAAAGTGCTCAAGATGTAGACGACAAGCGATAGAATACAGTGGACAAGAAATGTCCTTGGACCAACGGTGCTCTAACAAGCCAAGGAGAAAGTTAACATGAGCCACAACCAACCTTTTTCCCTTCCTACCTTTCTTCACTGACAATACCTCAGTTGCTCTGTACAGTGTAACAATCCCACATAAATATCCCCGGCTCCCCCAACTGGCTTGGTAGTAAGCCACAACACATGCTTCAATGGCTACAAAAAAATCTTTCAGCTATCGCACCTGCAACTAGAAGACTCTCCTTTGATGATACGTCTTACCCCACGTTTCCTAGACTGAAAGCTATAATATCTCTTAGTCCCAATCTTCTTCCATAACTCCATACCCACCAACGTCTCAAGCTCTTTCCTCAGCTCCTACAGCCTTTCAACCATGTCATGCACCGAGGCAAACTTGGTGTTCCATTTGTTCTTGAACACCTTGCCACCTGTCTTCTCCTTTAGCCAAGTTCGTGGCATTGCATTTTTTCAGGAAAATGCAACCACTTCCTCCTACCACCCGGTGGCACTTGCACCCCATGCACTTCCCCGAATGTCCTTGCTGATTAAATCAATGTTATGTGCACATGAGCCTTTGAAAAACAACCTTGGATACTTACCCCTGAGGTAAAAAATGTTTCTTTTTTCACAAATGTATTGTCATACATAAGTAATACTACCTTATCCTCTCCCTCCATGCCAATTTCTGCTTCAATCATGTACGTGATATGATAAGCATCTCTAGTTAGTCTTCTTGTGTCTCGGAAGAAAAGATGAACCGACCCCATGGCATTGACAACCATTGCACTAAGGCTGTAAGCCAAAACCCAGGACTCGCACGTCAGACTCGCGAATCCGAGTCTGTTTTGAGACTCGCGAGTCCGAGTTTGGGCCTCATACTCGACTCGGACTTGTGAGTCGGAAGCGTCCGGGGGGGTTCGCCGCCAATAACCCTCCTGCCCGCCGCAGGCGTGCAGCGGGGCTGTCAGTTGTAGACCCCTCCCCCCCCGGAATCTTCGGCGCGGAAGCCCCGAAATGGACGTTCATTCGTCCATTCCGCCTCCTGCCCATCGAGAGCTCTCTGCCCGCACAAGACTTTCCCCGCCGCCAACCGCCGTCACCCTCCCGAACCTTCCATTCCACCCTCCGCACGTCGACAGCTCTCTGCCCGCTGTAGGCCTCTCCCCGCTGCGAACTGCCGTCGCACCCTAGCAGTCTGTTTCGCCAGCCACATCGGCTCGCACCGTCGTGAGCGCTAAGCACATCAGCTGCTACATCTTGCGGGTGATGTGCCACACCCCCCCCCCTCTCCTTTTCCAAGCGACGCCTTGTGAATGCTCTAGCGGGGAGGGGCCATTGTGGTCCCTCACCGCTACCACTTCATTTTGCCACAATTCGTGCGGCATGTCGCCCTGGGAGGTCTAAGAGACTACTCTACTCATCTGACCGCAACCCATCCACCAGTCATGTTGTAGTGTGTTGAGGCTATGGCGCAGCAGAAGGAGACGCCAGCAGCGTCAGCGTCATGCAAGAAGCAGGGGCAGCAATCAGCATCCACAATAGGCGGTAAGAGTGGCCTTCAAAAGTGTAGGCCTTCCGTCATATGGGGGTTGTTGGAGATCCGCGTGATCTGCGGAGAGCCGTGAGCATGGTGTACGCTGTGCCCCCAAATCTGCCTTTGTCTTAAAGGTGCATATGGCATGGAACAGATGCATGGAAGGTACCACACACATAGCACGACACAAGGCAGACGCACGGCACAGTGCAGCAGATGCACGATATAGAGACGCACGGCACAATACAGCAGGTGCACAACACAGAGACGCACGGCATAGTGCAATAGATGCACGGTAGAGAGACACATGGCACAGTGCAACAGATGCACAGCACAGAGACGCACGGCATAGTGCAGCAGATGCATGGCACAGAGATGCGCGGCACAGTGCAGCAGATGCATGGCATAGAGACGCACGGTACATTACAACAGATGTACTACACAGAGACGCATGGTATAGCGCAACAGACGCATGGAATAGCAAATGCATCGCATAGGGTAGCAGACGCATAGCACAGCAAATGCATCGCACTAGGTCACGGTTGTGTGCAAGTCCCCCCTCCCCCTCCCCCCTTGGGGCATATTTTTGCATTATTATGCAAAACAGCTGTGCTTTACACCAAACTGTTGTGCATAACATTCCTCACATGGGTTTGCATAACTATGCATGACTGTGCCTTGCTTTAATGCAGTTTTGTGGAAGCCCCCTCCCCCCGGCATGTTTTTGAATTATTATGCAAGACAATGCTCTGCTTTACACCATACTGTTGTGCATTGCATTCCATGCATGGGTTTGCATAATAATGCATGACTGTGCCTTGCTTTAATGCAGTTTTGTGCAAGCCCCCCCCCCCGGGCAGATTTTTGCATTGTTGTGTAAAAGAGTGCTCTTCTTTGCACCAAACTGTTGTGCATAACATTCCTTGCATGGATTTTCATGACAATGCATGATTGTGCCTTCCTTTAGTGCAGTTTTGTGCTACCCCCCCCCCTCGAGGCAGATTTTTGCATTGTTGTGCAAAACAGTGCTCTTCTTTGCACCAAACTGTTGTCCATAGCATTCCTTGCATTGATTTGCATAACAATGCATGATTGTACCTTGTTTTAGTGTGGTTTTCTGCAAGCCTCCCCTCCCCCTCCCCTCCGCGGTAGATATTTGCATTGTTGTGCAAAACAATGCTCTTCTTTGCACCAAACTGTTGTGCATAACATTCCTTACATGGGTTTGCATAATAATGCATGACTATGCCTTGCTTTAGTATAGATTTGTACAAGCTCCTCCTCCCCCCCCCCCCGGGGCAGATTTTTGCATTGTTGTGCAAAAGAGTGCTCTTCTTTGCACCAAACTGTTGTGCATAACATTCCTTACATGGGTTTGCATAATAATGCATGACTATGCCTTGCTTTAGTATAGATTTGTACAAGCTCCTCCTCCCCCCCCCCCCGGGGCAGATTTTTGCATTGTTGTGCAAAAGAGTGCTCTTCTTTGCACCAAACTGTTGTGCATAACATTCCTTGTATGGGTTTCCATAACAATGCATGACTATGTCTTGCTTTAGTGCAGTTTTGTACAAGCCCTCCCTCTCCACCCGGGGTATGTTTTTGCATTGTTGTGCAAAAGAGTACTCTTCTTTGTACCAAACAGTTGTGCATAACATTCCTTGCATGGGTTTGTATAACAATGCATGACTGCGCCTTGCTTTTGTGTAGTTTTCTGCAAGCCCCCCTCCCCCTGGGGCAGATTTTTGCATTATGCAAAACAGTGCTTTTCTTTGCATCAAATTGTTGCGCATTGCATTCCTTGAATGGGTTTGTATAACAATGCATGACTGTGCCTTGCTTTTGTGCTGTTGTTTTATGCAAAAAAATGCTCTGCTTTCATGCATTCCTTGCATGGATTTGTATAGCAGTATATGACTGTGCCTTGATTTTGCATTGCATTGCATTGCTCAGGGTCTTATGCGATGAAGCAAGGCCAGACGACAACAATGTGGAAGCATGTGCGCAAGGCGCACAATGAAAGATGGAAAGACCTGAAGGCCGTGGAGGCGCAGCAAAACCTTGCGAACGCCACCAGCCATGTATTGGAGACTACCGGCGTGGTCGATGGGACGAACGCTGCTATGGCACGCGGGGTGGCAGGAGTCGGTGTCGCATTCAACAAGACATTTTTCCCGAGTTGTATCTGGAAGCACGTTGTTGACAAGCAAGAGTCTTTCCTTAGTGTGGAATCGGGATGGCTGCGTGTTGGTTTTTTCCACTACAATCTCTTTGTCATTCTCCCCTGTCGCATCACCGTCATGCGCCTCATCAAGAATGGTGCTCCTACATTTTGGAAGTGTCTAGCAAAGATGTTTGAAGAGGTGCAGTCTGGGGTCTCTTTCACGTGTCATGGGTGGCAGTCGGGTGCTAACCACAAGAACCTGGGCATCACGGCACATTGGATTGTAGCATGGAAGTTGCAGAGTGTGGCACTTGGCTTCCTATTATGCACTGATGACGCTATTGTATCCAATGTGTTTGACTTGTTTGCTGCTGTGCTGAAGGAATGGGGGCTATGGGACAAGATGTACAGCCTCACCACCGACAACAACACGGTCAACGATAGTCCCGTGGACAACGTTCTTGTGGAACAAAACAATGTCTTCAAGAAGAAGGCCACATCCGCTGCATGGGAAACGTCCTCAACCTTGCGGTGAAAGATCTCATCGCGGTGGACAGAGTAGAAGAGCACCTCCATACCACGCGCCACATTGTCAACTTCGTCACACGCTCAACGAAGCGTGAGATGTCGCTGCTGACCGCGTGCAACGCTCGTGATGTATAATACCCGTCCCTCTATGTCGACACACCAACCCAGTAGAACTCGACCCTTGACATGTGTGAGCGTGTTGTGTGCATCAAGGATATCCTTGATGAGTGGCAACTGTTATTCTTCTATGCCCCATGGCCACTGCTATGGGTTGACGGACAGGTTGGGCATGCACTGCTCCCTTGGAGTAAGTCCCCCAAACCTTGTTCGTGGTGCAAGTCCAAGCGAGACACCAGAAGTGTAGCGCAACGGATAGCATGTTCGACTTAGGGACAACGAGTCCTGCGATCGAGCCTTGATGTGCGCAGGAGGTTTTTTGACCTTCTAGCACACGGGAAGTTTCTTAGACATTTCTCCATGCATGAGGAGAGTGCGCCACTTGGCGGTCAGTGGATGCGCCAATTGGCGGACTGGTGAGGTGGTTTGGAGTGACCACCCCAAAAGTGTCCCTGCCCACACACCTTAGAAGCCAGGCCTAGGACTATATGTACCAGGCTCATTCCTCATTCTAATTACATAATCTGGCCTTAGATGCTCCTCACAGAGTTGTCCAACTAAGGAACAGTATATAGAAGACACTGGTTGGTCTAAGCCCCAGGAGTTAGTCTTTGACTAGCACCTCGCGCGAAAGTGACCAAGTGTTAAGTGGACACAGTTGCTAGCAAGTGATTGCCTAGGAACTGCTCAGTGTGGAACCGTGATCCTGAGGGTGATATCTTCTCCTAGCTGAAATGCTTGGAGCGGACGGCAGGTGCTATTGTGTCGGCCCTGTTTTCTAGTCCGTTTGCCTCAGGCCGATTGACAAAGGGTTATGGGCCCACACTAACCAGTTGTAAGGCACGCTTCGCTCAACTCTGGTACGCTCTCTCCAGGTGCACACGCCGGCTCCATCAACTTCATCAGCTCCATCAGCTTCATCAACTCCAACGGCTTGGTCTGCACTTAGCACACAGGGACTAAGGACAAGCTCTGCCCTTGGAGGCACGACCCTTGTGTCCCAACCAGGACAAGCTCTGCCCTTGGTGGCAAGACCCTGGGTGTGTTGGTGTAGATACATTCTCTGTCTGCAGGTGAACATCGGCTGGAGGGGTAAGCAACGGATCTGCATCCTAAAACCGGTAGCAGACATCAGCTAACATCAGCCTACATCGGCCTCAACGCAGCAGAGACGTGGGAAGCAGACAAGGGCAACAAAAATGGTTGACCCATCGGGAGGAGTGGGGGCTGCCGCAAGGCAGTCCTCAAGCTCAACAGTGGCTACCACAGGGCAGACCACTGGAGCAAATGTGAGTGCNTAATGGTGCAGAGAAGGATCTACGGCTACGTGACGTGGTCTACATGCCCTCCTTTGCGGCAAACCTTCTGTCCGTGTCAAAAATAACGGACAACGACATGACGGTGGTGTTCACGCAGAAGAAGGCGGTCATCGCCAGGAACGAAGACATCAAGGTCCTCTACGCCAACAAAGATCTCGTGGCACAGGTTCCACGGGTTGACGGACTCTACGTACTGCAGACAACGGCAGCAAAGAGCTCGGAAAAGGAGGGCCATGCGGGTGCAGCGGAGGCAGTGGTCTCGACACCCACGGAGGAGAGCACACCAATGAAAACTGAAAAAGCATCCTCTGCCGCAAAAGACGAAGACGCTGATCTGTGGCATAGACGCTTTGGGCATGTGGCAAACAGCACACTCCAAGTCATCCAGCAACAACAGCTGGTCCGTGGCATGGATGGTTGCAAGAAGGATGCGGTTGGATGTGGCAGCCTGTGTGAACCTTGCCTCCAAGGCAAGACCAAGCGAACGCGCTTTGAGCGCAATGGTCGCCGCGCTGAATCAACCCTTCACCTCATTCACACCGACGTGTGCGGACCCTTTCGCACGGCGTCAAATGGTGGTAGTAAGTATTTTCTGACCTTCATAGATGACCACAGCCGCAAGGTGTGGATCTTCTTCCTCAAAACAAAGGGAGAGGTCAGAGAAAAGTTGCAGGAGTTTGTCGCCATGGTGGAGTGGCAGACCGGAAAGAAAGTCAAAGCGATGCGAAGCGACAACGGTGGAGAGTACGAGGCATGCAAGGGCTGGTTGAGGCAACATGGGATCAGCCACCAGCCCACAACGCCTTACACGCCGCAGAGCAATGGTGTTGCCGAACGGATGAATCAGACCATCCTCGGCATGGTGCGTAGCATGCTCTTTGATGCAAAGCTTCCACCGCGGTTCTGGGCGGAAGCGGCAAGAACGGCATGCTATCTCGTCAACCTGACTCCTGCGGCTGCTCTGGGCAGGCGCGGAAAGAAGAAGGGAAAGCAACAGATGACACCACAAGAAGTTTGGTCAGGGAAGAAGCCGGACGCATCACACCTGAAGGTATTCGGCTGCACCGCATGGGCAAAGGTCCAGGCGGGTGAGGGTGCCGGCAAGCTGGATTCAAGANCACGGCGTCAAATGGTGGTAGCAAGTATTTTCTGACCTTCATAGATGACCACAGCCGCAAGGTGTGGATCTTCTTCCTCAAAGCAAAGGGAGAGGTCAGAGAAAAGTTGCAGGAGTTTGTCGCCATGGTGGAGCGGCAGACCGGAAAGAAAGTCAAAGCGATGCGAAGCGACAACGGTGGAGAGTACGAGGCATGCAAGGGCTGGTTGAGGCAACATGGGATCAGCCACCAGCCCACAACGCCTTACACGCCGCAGAGCAATGGTGTTGCCGAACGGATGAATCAGACCATCCTCGGCATGGTGCGTAGCATGCTCTTTGATGCAAAGCTTCCACCGCGGTTCTGGGCGGAAGCGGCAAGAACGGCATGCTATCTCGTCAACCTGACTCCTGCGGCTGCTCTGGGCAGGCGCGGAAAGAAGAAGGGAAAGCAACAGATGACACCACAAGACGTTTGGTCAGGGAAGAAGCCAGACGCATCACACTTGAAGGTATTCGGCTGCACCGCATGGGCAAAGGTCCAGGCGAGTGAGGGTGCCGGCAAGCTGGATTCAAGAGCACGAAAATGCGTTATGGTGGGCTATGAGACGGCCCACAAGACATATCACTTGTGGGACCTGGCAGGAAGAAGACTCATCACCAGCCGGGATGTAACCTTTGACGAGAGGAAGACAGGCAAGGAAGAGATGCTTGATCCCACGGAAGCTCCAAAACAAGGAGAGTGGTTGGTGCTGCTAGAGTCAGGAGATCAAGCTCCTGAAAACTGGCAAGTGGTGCCAGTGCGGCAGGCCGTGAAGAAGAGTGGTGTGCCAGGGGGAGCGGCTGCACAGGCTGACGCAGCGGCGAGCTCCGACACAGAGTCAGAGACGTCCGAGGCCTCTGAGACCAGCTCGGAGGCCAGTGGCTCTTCAAAAGAGGAAAATTCAACTCCAGGGCAGCCAACACCACAGGAGCAACAGCATGGCAAACATCCACCAGCAATGCAACGTCGCAGCACACGACAAAGAAAACAAACTCCAAAGTACGACGCTGACACTGGAAGCTGGACTGGACTGAGCTGGTCCTGTTTGGCTCAGGGAGAGCCGCTCACTGTGGCTGAAGCGCTGGCAAGGCCCGATGCGGCCAAGTGGAAGGAGGCGGTGGACAGCGAGCTCGCGTCCATCGAAGAAAATGGCACATGGGTGCTGGTGGACAGACCCGCTAACGCTCACGTGGTGGGCTCAAAGTGGGTGCTCAGGTTGAAGCGGAAGCAAGATGATAGCATCGACAAGTACAAGGCAAGGGTCGTGGCGAAAGGGTTCTCACAGCGCGCAGGTTCTGAGTACGATGAGACCTTCGCACCGGTCGTCACGTTTGCCTCCATCAGGTCCCTGCTTGCTGTNAGAAGGATCAGACTTGCTGCGGCTGACATGCTACACCGACGCGGACTGGGGAGGACGGATTGATGACAGGAAGTCCACCTCAGGGTTTGTTTGTCTTCTCAACGGTGGTGCGGTCTCATGGGCAAGCAGGAAGCAGGACTGCGTCTCGCTTTCTACTGCTGAGGCGGAGTACATTGCACTCTCCGAAGTTTGCAAGGAAACACAGTGGCTTCGCAGTTTGCTTGATGAGATCAAGGCACCACAAGAGGAGGCAACGGTCATCCGCATCGACAACCAAAGTGCCATGGCTATGGCAGAGGACGACATGATCTCCCGGCGTACAAAGCACATCGATATTCGGTACCACTACTCACGTGACCTTATCGCCAAGGGTGTCGTGGAACTGGAGCACGTCGCAACCAAGAAAATGCTTGCGGACTTCTTGACAAAGCCGCTAGACAGCGACTTGCATGTTGCAGGTGCTCGAGGAGTCGGCATGGTGGATGCAAGAGATGAGAACTAAAGACCAAGAAAACTGACATGCACAAACACAACCTAGAGCTACAGGTTCATGCCGAAGAAAACTACCACAGCAGGTGGCCTACGGTGCAAGGGAGAGATTGTTGTTCTTCTATGCCCCATGGCCACTGCTATGGGTTGACGGACAGGTTGGGCATGCACTGCTCCCTTGGAGTAAGTCCCCCAAACCTTGTTCGTGGTGCAAGTCCAAGCGAGACACCAGAAGTGTAGCGCAACGGATAGCATGTTGGACTTAGGGACAACAGGTCCTGCGATCGAGCCTTGATGTGCGCAGGAGGTTTTTTGACCTTCTAGCACAGGGGAAGTTTCTTAGACATTTCTCCATGCATGAGGAGAGTGCGCCACTTGGCGGTCAGTGGATGCGCCAATTGGCAGACTGGTGAGGTGGTTTGGAGTGACCACCCCAAAAGTGTCACTGCGCACACACCTTAGAAGCCAGGCCTAGGACTATATGTACCAGGCTCATTCCTCATTCTAATTACACAATCTGGCCTTAGATGCTCCTCACAGAGTTGTCCAACTAAGGAACAGTATAAAGAAGACACTGGTTGGTCTAAGCCCCAGGAGTTAGTCTTTGACTAGCACCTCGCGCGAAAGTGACCAAGTGTTAAGTGGACACAGTTGCTAGCAAGTGATTGCCTAGGAACTGCTCAGTGTGGAACCGTGATCCTGAGGGTGATATCTTCTCCTAGCTGAAATGCTTGGAGCGGACGGCAGGTGCTATTGTGTCGGCCCTGTTTTCTAGTCCGTTTGCCTCAGGCCGGTTGACAGCAACAGACCAAGGAACCTACGCTAAAGCCGAGTGGCCAGGGGTGGGAGCTCCTCGGCCTCGTCGTCACAATCCTCAAACCCTTCAAGGGGTTCACTATTGACATCTCTGGGAGTGAGTACCCAACCCTGTCCCTCGTCCTCCCCTTCTTCAGTCAGATCTTGCATAAGCTGCACTATTGGCGCGTGAAGGTTGCAGGTGCCGTGAAGAAGCATACCAAGAAGGCGCCGCTGGATCCAACAGAGAAGCTGTTGGTGGTTCTACAGGTCGACTTTGTGAACACATGTGAGAAGGTGAGGCACACCCCCCTACCAACCCCCCCTCCCAAAGGCATCTTGTACTGCGATGCATAGTAGTATATTGCTATGCATTGCACTGTATTGCATTGCATTCCATGCATTGTTTTGCATACTTTTGCATGGTTTTACTTTGCTTTGGTAGATTGATAGGCCCTCTCTCCCCCCTCCTCCACTAGGGTGAAGGATTTTGTATTATATTGCATGGCAGACCAGAGAAGTGCATTGCATTATCTTGCATTGTATGGGTTTGCATTGGTTTGGGATTACTTGGCGTAGGTAGAAAAGTGTCAATGTGCCGGATAGCAACGGTCTAGAAAACGGGTCCCGACATGGGAGGCCGCCAACCGCTCTTGGTATTGCAACCAATGTAATATATCACCCTCAAACGAGGGATCCACATTTTTAGGTTCGTTTGGTTTGCAACCTCACGAAGTCCGCATGTTGGTCTTTAGTGTCTACCTTTGGTTGGACACTCTATGAGGAGTCTCAAAGGCAAGAACTGTGAATGGATGCATGCAAGGTCCAGGCTTTTATACTTGCAGAGCTTTGCTAAAGCTTCTGCTTGTAGTGGCTCCACTTGAGCCAACCTCGACCTACAGTCCTACTTGGCGTATCCTTAGACCGCCAAGTGTCATCCTCAAGGCAGGCTCTAGTAAGCTTCCTAGAAGCTTCCTGTCCCAGTTTTGGCCACAAAGAAAATTGCGGCCGTCGCGGGATTTGAACCCGCGACCTCTCGTTTGAGACTCCAGCGCCTAATCAACCAAGCCAAAAAGGTATGGTTCCTATGATGAGCCGCAAGGGACATACCCATTTTTGGCAGTGCATTCCTGGCCCATCTCAGAACCGACCAAGGGGACATACTCCATAGAATAGTGCATGCCTTGTTTGTATGTGTACCTAGCCAGCAAGGTAGTGGACAAGGTGCATACTACCACTTGCGGCTGTGGTTGTCAATGAAGGTTCGTTAGACGCCGTGCGGAAGGGTCCACACACGTCACTGTGTATCAGTTCTAAGATGTCCTCCGCTCGTTGACCTCCTCTCCCAAACGGCTTCTTCTTTGCCTTCGCTTGGAGGCATGGTTCACACAATGTACACCCTTTGCCATGCTTCATAGTGCACCCTTCCATTCCACGGACTACCTCTTGCTCTTGTATCTTTTGCAACGTGCTGTTGGCCACGTGACCAAATTGCCAGTGCCACAGCTCAGCATCTATGTCCTTGGCTAATGTGGCGGTTACAACGGTCGCCAGTGGTGCATCCTTCGTCTCCGGTGCCACTGTCATGGTGGCACATGCGAGTCCCTCATCCGACGCCTTGGTGACTTTTGTTTGAAGCACGTAGAGGCCATCGACTCTTGGAACTTGAGGCATGAGGTCGTCTTTGGTGTACAAAATCTGGATGTTCTCGTTCTTGAGGGCCACCGCTTCCTTGTTGGTGAAGACCACTGTCATGTTATCGGTGATTTGTGAGACATAAAGCAAGTTGGCTGCAAAGAAGGACATGTACACCACCTTTTGAAGGTTGACTTCCTTCTCTGCACCATTCACGTTGAACGTGATCACCTTGTCCCCTTTGCCCATGGCTTGGACAACGTCACCGTTTGCACACTTGATGCCCATGACAGATTCGGCCATGGAGACAAATCCACCATTCTCTTTTGATGAGAAGTGGTTGGAGCCCGAGTCAAGGACGAATGCCCCGGGCCTAAGGATCGCTGCGCCCTTCATGGACAGCCCCCTAGCCATCATGTTGGTGAGCTCCTTCTTCTCCTTTCCACCTTCGTTCCCGCCTTCTCTCTTGGGACTACGACAATCCCTAGCCCATTACCCAGCCTTGCCACAGTTGTCACAGTTGCCGAGCTTCTTCGAACTCTTCCCACCACCATTGCCTTTCCCTCCACCGCCACCGCTTCCGCTGTTGTCTTGACTGGAGCGAGAGCTTGCATTTTGACTACCAAAGCGAGAGGCATATGCTGAGATGTTAGCTTCAGCGGCATTGCGTTGCATGGACTCGTTGCGGATGTGTTTGGCGACAGCCTCGTACGTCAGATCTGCCTCCTTCGAACCGCCAAATAGGATGATCAAGGACCCCCAGCTTTCCGGCAGCGCCATTAGAAGGATCATGGCATGCATGTTGGAGTCAAGATTCCATTCCATTTGCTGGACCTCTTACAACACATTGTAGAACAACTACAAAAATCCGAGTATCGATTCTCCTTCGCTCACCCTCATGGCCATCAACCGTTGGAGGATGAAGAGTCAGTTTGCTAGGGCATTCGATTGATGCACGCGTGCGCATTTTGCGTAGGCCTCGGTAGCCAACGTGCATCCTGTGATGTGGGAGTATTGAGTCTCGTAGATGGATGTCACAAGAATGGTGAGAGCCATGTTGTTCTTCATCGTCCATGCTGCAAGGTTAGCCGCATGCGTTGTCACGATCGCATCGGCTGGTGCTATCTCAGTCCCTTTTAGGATGTCAAGGTAGCCACGCACGTTCATGAAAATCTCGAATTGCCACTTCCACAAGGGAGAACCAGTCCCCGTGAAGTAGGACATATCCACCTCAAGGCGGGCTGGAGTGGAATCCGCCATTTCTTACGGTTGCCGACTTTTCTGCTTCGCTGCTATTCTGCTTCGCTCTATTCTGCTTCATTAAGGCCGATGAGGCTGATGAGGCTCCTGACTACGACTGTTGTCAAAGGTGTAGTTGGTTCCATTGCATACCCCTCCCGCCGATGATCGCGTAAGGCGATGGTGACGTTATGAGAGAACGGACTCGGGATCGTACTACCTTCTAAAAAGGGGTAGAGCTTAGTCCCAATGGGGCTTGAAGGACTAGTCCAACATGGACAGAGCAATTCCTTGTCCCCTAGTCCGCCACGTGTGCGCACCCTACCTGAAGAAGCAGATGAAGCCATTGGAGCAGATGGAGCCGTCCGATGGTCGTGTCCCTGTTGTACATGTGTGCCCTTCAAGACCACGCGCTAGTCGGTCTTGGAAGCGTGCCTTAGAACCAAAGGTGTTGGCCCATAACCCTTTGTCAATGCGCCAGATAGCAACGGTCTAGAAAACGGGTCCCAACATGGGAGGCCGCCAACCGCTCTTGGTATTGCAACCAAGATAACATATCACCTTCGAACGAGAAACCCACACTTTTGGTTCGTTTGGTTTGCAACCTCACAAAGTCGGCATGTTGGTCTTTAGTGTCTACCTTTGGTTGGACAGTCTGTAAGGAGTCTCAAAGGCAAGAACTGTGAATGGATGCATGCAAGGTATAGGCTTTTATATTTGCAGAGCTTTGCTAAAGCTTCTGCTTGTAGTGGCTCCACTTGAGCCAACCTCGACCTACAGTCCTACTTGGCGCGTCCTTACACCGCCAAGTGTCATCCTCAAGGCAGGCTCTAGTAAGCTTCCTAGAAGCTTCCTATCCCTGTTTTGGCCACAAAGAAAATTGCGGCCGTCGTGGGGTTTGAACCCGCGACCTCTGGTTTGAGATTCCGTTGCCTAATCAACCAAGCCAAAAAGGTATGGTTCCTATGATGAGCCGCAGGGGACATACCCATTTTGGGCAATGCATTCCTGGCCCATCTCAAAACTGACCAAGGGGACATACTCCATAGAGCAGTGCATGCCTTGTCTGTATGTGTAGCTAGCCAGCTAGGCAGTGGACACGGTGCCCAGTATTTCAACAAAAAGTACATGAAGAAATGCACAATGAGGCACGTTGTGGCAACAGTTGTTCACCCATGGTTCAGGTCTATTTTCATCAAACACGTGACATGTCCCTTTACATTTTAGCGATAATGAGTTTTAGCACAGATTGCATGCATGGCAAATTGCATGCATGGCAGATTGCATGCAATATAGATTGCATGTATGCCACATTGCATTCATAGCAGATTGCATGTAAAGCGTTTGCCTGAAACTGTTTTCCTTTGCGTGCAGGTTCCGCCACATGCCCAACGTCCACAAGCACATTGGCATCAAGTCCCTCGTGGAGTTGGAAGTGAAGGTGGTGGAGCAGCTGCGCCCATTCTTAGAGAAGGTCCAAGCAAGGCGCCAGGAAGAAAGAAAAGCAGCATAGGCAGCAGCAGCAGTGGTAACAGCAGCAGTTGTAGAGGAGGCATGTTGTAGAGGTTGATGATGAGATGGTTGACTCAAGCGGTCCGCCAGCTGCCAGTTAGTCATAGGCGTTGCAACTGAGTGGGTCAGCCGTAGCGGCCAAGTGCGGACGCCAGACTCAAAAGAAGAAGACGTCCATGGTGGAGGCTGCACTTGCCGCTACCATGGATGACCTGTTTGAGGAAACGGAAGAGGAGAACATAGTATTGGTGCCAGAGTCAGTCGAGTAAGAGGTAGGCACCTACAAGAAGAACGCACGCGGAGGAAGCCGACTTAATGTGCTCAAGTTCTACAAGGAGAACTGTGAGCGGTACACGACATTTGCATTGCCGACGCTAGATGTGTTGGCGATGCCTGCAATTAGCACGCCATCGGAGAGAATGTTCTCTCTTGGTGGCCGGGTCGTGACACACTTCCGCCACTCTCTTCGTCAGATCACCGTACAAGACCTCCTGCGCCTCACGACATGGATCAATGACTCTGCATTCAAGGACTTCCTCGTGCACCCATCAGGAGAGGTAGGACCCGAACTAGTGGAGATTGAGAACAAGGAGAAGGCGGCTCGAAGAGCTGCAAGGAGGCCCGCAAAGGCCCAGTCAACAGGTTTGCTCATGGGTGCCTGTGACAACTTAGACGACGATGATGACGAAGGGGGTGAAGGAGGGGGTGGGGATGATGCCTCCTATGAAAGCTCAAAGGATAGTGATGCAACTGCAGATGTTGCTCAGGAGGCTGATGCTCTAGAGGAAGTAGAGGAAGACTATGATGTGCTAGCAGATTTTGGTGCAAATGGAGGAGATGACGACGATGTGCATGAGATATCATCCTAGGTTTCATGGCAGTGTCTTGTAATGCTTTCACATTGCCCTACCTTTCAAATCATTGCATAAACCCAATGTGTTTTCTTATGAGTTGCATCATTTTGAGAATGTGTCACTCTTTACTATGTTAAGCTCTTGGAACTACTGCCACGTTAGTACCATGATATTTTTCATGAAACATGCTTAGTAGACTCATTCCATGAAGTGAACCTGTGACTAAAGTTCACAAACGATTGTATCTCACACTTACATTTTTCCAAGGCCGTGAATTGTGTAATACAGAATAACACTATTGAAGCATAAAAGCTACTTTTAGGCGACAGCCACAATACTCAAGCAATATATAGGTGTAGTGGACCAGTATAATGGATGTGAAAATGAAATGCCTTACACTCAGGCATATGTGAAAATGTATACTCAAGCAATGTATACAGGTGTAGTGGACAAATATAGTGTATGTGAAAATGAAATGCCTTATACATGGGTGATTCTGGGTGAATTGGTGAGTCCTCATGTGTGAACTCAAGAGTCAAAACATGGTGAGCTCAAGAGTTAGAACATGGAGGACTCGAGAGTCAATACATGGAGGAATCGGGAGTCAAGACATGGTGGACTCGAGAGTCAAGATATGGAGGACTCGAGAGTCAAGACATGGAGGACTCGAGAGTCAAGACATGGTGGGCTTGAGAGTCCACATACTATGGACTCGCAAGTCCACGGACTTGCGAGTTTGGTCCCATACTCGCAAGTCGAAGTCTGGGTCTGAACTCGGACTCTCAAGTCCAAGTCTGGGCCCAGACTCGAGATTTCGGACATGCGAACACCCTTACATTGCACTATAGATTAACCTCACTTACCGATCCAACCATTTATCCACCGCCAAACTGCAGGAGTACGTTGGCCATCCGTTTTTGTACGGCGCATGCAACTCCTAAGGCTCCTTGTCAAGCTTTGGTAGCAATTGCTTTACCACGATCATTTTGTTGAGGAGACACAATGCATGTCCGGTTGTCTTTGCAGGCTTCACAACCTGAAGAAGGAATGGCTTGCGGCAAAACGACATGGACCATGCACCAATAGCCACCAACTTGACAATGTCCAATGGACACTGCTTGTTCTTCGAGCGGTTGGAATGCTCAACCATTGTGGATTGACAAAAAGAAGCTACCCTGTTGACATCAAATAGAGGAATCTCACCCTCTAATAGTGTTAATGCCGACTGCTTTTCCCGCTCCTCCCCCCTCCTATGTCTTCATAACTTAAGTCCACTAGCACCACATTGCCAAGAGCAGCCATTACCTCCTCTTGGTTCTGCTCCCACACCTTCAACCTCTTGAGTCCTTTGGCGTGTTCAATTTTGCTACGTCAAAGTCTAATCCTTGTCGTTTTTCCCCCACACCTTTGCCTCCCCTCGGTACAATGCAATGTTGTAAGGTTGCCACCCGGCCTGTGGTACTGGCTAGCGATCACGACCAGCCACATCTTGGCAGGTTGGAGACCGGTAAGAAATTTCCCAACGTTAGGATTGTTGCAAGCAAAACCACCACAGATTCGATCGCACGTTCTACCACGCATCATAGTGCAAAAACCGCAAATGAATTAGAGGTTCTTGGCCTCAATAGGGGAATGTTTGTAGTGATGTGAACAATCTTTTATCAGAAAGTTACTTGTGAGCAACCTCTTCTTTGGCCAGTTCCATTTTGCTACATCAAACTACATAGAGACGGCACAGTGTAGGAGGGGGGATCCCGTGGATGCAATAGTGGACACCCAGTTAGAGGAACTTGGTGTAAGTGTCTCAGAGCCTCTAGTAGAGAAGGCCAAAAAGGAACATGCCTCAATAGTTATTCGCAAGCAGCTAGCTGTTGCGAGAAATAGAAGAATGCTATGATATGTGACTACGCTTGGTTAGAGAATCCACTTCTTGCCATGGGGTGAGGCAGACAGTGTCAAATAGACTTTGTCTGCCATCCCCATGGGAAGAATAATCGATCAACACCAATCATCAATTCATTGATGTCAGCCGGACACCTATGAACTCATCAATAGTGTACATTCAATCATGCATGTAGACACCCAATGATCCACGAATGTAAGAGAGACAAGAAAACTTAATTTTTACGACGTACAACATGCTTCATGCTAAACAAACCATCCATATAACCAGAGTGTGATTACACTTCTTTATCAATCTATGGTGGCATATTGGCAACGTCATGTTGGTAGATCTTGTGCATCCTTATTGGATGTTATAGCTGAGTCATGCCACATGGGATGAATGCAAGGCATGCAATAACTATTCATGGGCAGTGCGTGAATGTGGGAACGTGAAGCTAAAACATTTGAACTCAACCTCTCCGACATCCTTGTGAGATTCTGGGTAGTCCGTGGCTGGGTGGTGAAACTCCGCTGTCAGCAAGACCCAAATGTCCCTTGGCATCGGCATTGATGTCGCATCAATGTGGATCAATTTACCGATGGAGGCCAATGGAGGCCTCCTCCATGGAGCATTGAGGGCAACTTTCGGCTCAATGCATACTTGTACAAGGCATATGATTGCCTTGCTCTATTAGGCATTCAGCTTCACTTTGAAGAACTAGTCCCTACAGGTTCGCGAAAACATGTCAAATGAAAGTGGACTCCATGGCCCTCGTCTTCCTTAATGAGAAAGATACAGGATAGGCTCCCAAGGCATAGAAACCATGGCATTGGAATGATCTCTACTACTAAGTCGTGTGCTGGAATGTTTGAATATTGGGAAACGTTCCTCACCATCATTGACATGGATGCCATCCATACCACTACTGTCCACCACATCCTTGCTACCGTTGGATAGGCCGGTGTCCTTCCCACTAAAAGCCTCAGGCATGCATGCATCTGGCGGCTTTCAACCAAGGAGGGCAAGATCCGTGACCTCTCAGTGCAGATTGAAACGCTTTGTGAAGTATTGGCACTACACGTTACCCGAGCACGTACGTTTGAAATCATCATTGTTAAAGACTACCTTGTACCGTGCCAGGCTAGCCTCATTTTTAGGTTGGATTTCATCTAGCTAAGATCGGCGGAGGGTGACAAGGAATATGCTTCCATCATGGTGGCACCACGAACGGCACTTCCTCTTACAAACATGGCCACCATTACCCAGCACAGAGCCCACAAAGAGGACGCCCGAGCACACAGATCTGTCTTCTCACCAGTACCGTGCCAAGGGCCTGAATCCCTTAAAGATGGTGTACAATTGTCCTATCCATGCACACGACGTATGGGAGAGGTTTTGCGTGTAAGGAAAGGGTCCCTGATGAGGCATAGGAGGCATTCACAGAGTGGAACAAGAGCTTAGTAGAAGCGAAAGCTGATGTTTCAATCGCACTAGTTGCCACCCGCTCAACCCTCTTTTGGTTACGAGCAACAGGGGCATTTGAGCATGGTTGATAGCTTCTGCGAGGAAAGAATTTTTCTCCTCAAGGCCAAGTGAAGAACAATTCCACCAGATCTATTTGACTATATCCTCCATGAGCGGCTGACACCGAAACAATGCAGCAGGGTGCAACAACTCCTCCAACAACATGGAGAATTATTTGCGAGTTCTACATGTGAGATTGGTGAAGTAGATACCTACCATAAAATCAATACGGGCTATGTGCAGTCAATGGAGAAGAAGGTCTGTAGGATCATACCCAACCAGCAGTAGCATGGTATTGGATGGCCTTCAAAAACTCAAGGGTCAAAGGATGATCATTCCAATCAGCAATCCCTCGAAGGGCAACCTTGTCCTTGTGGGGAAGCCGGACTCCAACAAGCAGTTATGTGTGGACTTCTGTGACCTCAACCATGTCACAAAGGAGGATTCCTATTCCGTGCAGCTCATTGTGAACATCCAATAGCGATGGAAAGGCCACATCTGATTTGCAAATTTGGATGTTAAGTCCCTATTCCATGCAATCACGATACACCCCGAATCCAACCGTAAGATTGCATCTTTTACTACGGAGAGAATCTATGCCCTTACATGCATGTCATTTGGTCTTTGCACCACCTGTGCCACTTTTCAGTGCGTCATGGATACCAACCTCTAAACCCTCACCAATGTTATCTGCTATGTCAACAAAATTTTAGTTGTGGCGCACTCCTCTTACAAGCTCCTCACCTCCCTCGATGAAGCATTTCTTGTCGCATAATTGGCACAAAACAGATGGAGTTCCTTGGGTTTGCAGTGAGTGCTAAAGGCATCACCTACACAACATAGCAATAGTCAAGAGGAGCGGGAGACTATTTGTGCCATGCAGGCTAATACTTTCTTAGGGTTTGTAGCATTCTACTACCATTTTGTTTGTAATGACACAAAGATTTTATGGCCATTCAAACAGCGAACACATGGAGATGCAGACTTCTTCTAGAAAATCGCATTCCAAGCTATGTGGGAGGAAGTCAAGTTCCACCTTGTCACAGCATCCATGCTGGAATTCCTTGACTTCAATGTTTCCTTCATCGTTACTACGGACTGGTCTCATGACGGACTGGGTGCTATCTTGCCCCAAGAAGTAGAGTAGAAGATCCAAAGAGTCATCGCCTATGCTAGCAAGGCCCTTAAGGACATGGAGGCAAGTACCCGCCAGTCAAGGGGGGGATATCTTATTGTCCTCTGGGCGTTGGGGTACTTTTGAGACTACATCAAGAACTTGAAGCCCTTCACCATTTACACAGACCATCTGGCATTGCAATTGCTCTTCACCACTCAGACACATGACGGAATTCTAGCCTAGTGGATAGTTCTCCTCCAAAAACACAATCTTTGCTTTCAATACCATCTTGTCCGTACTCGGCCTCATACACCTCATTAGACCGAGTCTGTTCTGGTTCTTGCTCACATCTGGTTATACTTATGCCTGTTGTGGACAAATTGACATGTTACTGATTTACATGGCAAATGTCCATGCCACATGTCTAGTTCAGGTTAGCGCAACAGAGACATAGAACATCATTTTAGCGGCTGACCAGCTCCTACCACGCCAGGCTAGTACATTACTTGGCAAGGGCGTTCTTAGTCATATTTCTGCTCTGAGTGAGCAATGTGCCACGCGCTTGTTCACTTGCCAACCACACGCTTTGATCTTGTCTCATGCTTGCAGAACAGCACTTCAATGAAAGGATAACAAAACGTGTGTTAAGGTGTCCTAGAAGCCCATCCTGCTAATCGCGACAGAAGCCACAGATGCATGGAGACCGCACTTACCGAGAGGGGGGTTATGCCATGCATTCTATGTCTAGCAGGATCCACCAATTCTTGTGCCGATGTGGCACTCACACACTCACCATACACAGGTTGAGTAGGACTCCCAAAAGTTGCGAGGCTATCTAGTTCCTCTACCCTCGGTGTATTTACAAAGGGTCTCCATGCATGGGCCTCAGTAGAAACAGAGGTAGCACAAACCAGTCTGGTATAATGAGGAGTATAGGAGCTAGAGTCAATGATGGAAGGAGTAAGCACAATGAGCGTGCTTGGTGACCTATCCCTCAGAGAAGAAAGCTCCAGAGAAAGTGCAAGTATAAGAGAGAAAGGAGAAGAGCACTTGTTGTGAATGGTTTGCACCATCCTCCTTGTACACATGGAACTATGCAAAGAACTCCTCTTCTAGTTCAAGCTGTACATTGATGGATGGCCTCATCATCTCTGTCGGGTGTTTATTCAGATACACTCATTCTCTACAACAAGAAGACATCTATACATGCTCAAGATTACGATAGTGCTCCTCCTGAAACAAGAAATGAATATCATTTCTGAAAGCATGGTATAGCGACCACTTTTAAAGGTCTACGAGTGCATGATCATTGTGCTAGACAAACCTGCAGAAGACCATATATAGAAGGTCATAGGAAGTAGTGGAAAGACATACACACAGACTTCAACAACCAATCCTTACATCGTTATTGTCACCTACTCATGGAGTTGGCCTGCACCTCTCTTTGCACCTTCCTACCCGCTAGTGCATAGCAAAAGCCATGCCTACCACTGTGTCTACCAGTCCTCTCCAGTTTGGATGGGGTTATGACTTGCATGCAGTTATGGAGATGTGGAGCAAAAGGATCCATGACAAAGCGACCAGGTGTGTCCCCACCTCTTCGAGGGGCATCAAGAACCATGGAGGAATGAGGTTGCCAAGTGGTTTTTTCTCACATACGTCGGGAATCCACCCTTAGAGAAAAAGCGGGCAAAACTTGTTGAGGATCTAACAAATGACACTTGTGAGGATCTAGCAGATGTGGAGAAACGGATGACAATGATGCTCCAACATGTGGCCAAAGAGAATCGATGTATGCGCAACAAGAAGAGGGAGAGGTAGAGTAACGCGACAGAATGAGAAAATCAAGTCTTAGATGCGATTAGGAAGCTAAAGCAAGGAGAATCAAAATATCAAGACATGAGGGAGAAGCATATAGGCAATGGAACACAAGATCAAGGAGTTGGCATGAACAAGATAGATTGTAGAGGGCAAAAGGAGAAAGCAAAGACATGTCAACATGACACCACACCTACGGTAATGGCAAGGGAATCAATGCAAACTTTAACACAGGATGTTCAATTCCTAGGATCCACGGTGGATCCACGGGTCACTGGTCTAGCAATGACATAAAAAACCCCTATGTAAGTAACCATGGTAGCGGGGGAAGTTCAACCGAAAGTGGAGGGGTAGCAAGGACGGCAAGTGGAGCTGGTGGAAGAAAAGAAAGGGATGTAGAGGACAAGACCGCCCCTACCAAGGCGGGCATGGATGAGCAAAAGAGAGATCAGGGGAAAGCAAAATCAGCCTTCATAGACATCAAAGGAGGACTGCATAACCGGCGGGTCCAGACTATTGTACGCATGATGCGCATACGTGCAACAACTATGATACACCAACAAGATCTCTTCCAGTATTCAAGGAAGCTGTACCGCAAGCTTTACCAGTAGTTTGGCATGAGCCCCAACCGTTGTAAGCCTGCTCTGCTATCCAGGAGGGTGGGGGCCTTTAGAAGAAATCTAACATGGAATAAAGACAACGTGATGTATGGGTTCTACCTCTTGAGATCTAAAAAGTGGTTGTGCAAATATATCACTATCACAACCACATGGAGGTGGATAAATTGACCTGTCAACTTTGTACGTAGGTCCACATCCACTACTTGAATAGTATTTTGGATTAGGTAATACTGGCTTGCTTTACCATGTACAACCTGAGGAGGCCAGGCTAAAGAGATAACCAATGCTATATGCCTGTCCCCAGTGGGGAACCCATTGAATGGATCTTGATTGACTACCACGGACCAAGAAAGCCATGGAACAAAGCTAGGTATTGGGTGGGAGCGGTGGACCACTTTACCAAGTATCTATTTGTCCGTGCTCTGCCAAACACAATTGTGCGACAAACCGCACAGCTCATTCACAAGGAAATGTTATACAAGGTTGGCGGCTATAACATCATTCGGAGCAACAATGGCACAAAATGTTACAATGTCTTCCGCAAGTAGCTTGTCTATTAGGGTGTACGGCACTCGCACTCTACTAGGTGTAGACCAAAATCGCAGGGCTAGTAGAATGGATGCACGAAAGCTTGGAGAGAGCGGTGGCTGCCACAAGAGAGAACACCTGGGGAGAGAAAGTAAAAAGACGGCCTACTACTTTAACACCACCCCGGTTGCAACCAGCTTGTTCTAACACCATCTGCTCACATCTAAGCAATCACTAGAGAGTACATTGCAGCTACCCTAGTAACCGCTCATCCTAATAGAATAGGATATCCCCACAAATAAGATCAACGAGGAGGAGGTGGCGGCGTGAAAGACAACGGAAGAAGAAGGAGACTAGCAGAATAATGATTGCATAAACAGGGCAGTACAAAAATAATTGAGGACACGAGAGGGTCAAATGGAGCTCATCAAGCTTGAGGTACGTCTGCAAGCTTTGCTCACGGCCCTTTGCTCTTGTGATACCAAGAATAAGGGATTAATATGGCAGCACATCAAGGCAAAAGAATTTGTGAACCGCAGCAACTTCCCCTCCGGAAAGTAAGACAACAGTCTCGTGATGGATGTACATTTTGTCTATAAAGAGGACCATGGACAGCGATGGTTGGAAGGAAATAATAGCAAGGATATTAACTCATAGCCTTGCATAGACGTTCGCCTGCAACTGGACTCATGGCTGACACACATTAGCCAGTTTGGGAAGAAGCTAAAGCTTGGTATGGACCCATAGTGTTGGACCGTCGCGGAGGTCTTTGAGTATTACATGGCAGAGATTATGGCGGATGAGAGACTAATGGAGGAAACAGTGGAACCGGTGTAGTAGGTAGCTTCATAAGAGGCATAGAGGGAAACCGTGGAGAAAGAGAAGGTGGAAGGACGACAGCTCACTAGGGAACAGATGTAGCAAGAACATTCCATTAAAGGGCTCGGATCAGGGGAAGAGCAGGGACAACAAGCTACATCCCAAAGGGAGGCCTGCGCCAATACCGGTCCTTGTCAGGTGTTCATTAACAACCTACACTAAGGAGCAAAAAACGTGGTCTGCAGCCGCTACGCCAATGTTCTCCACCAGACCATGCCACATTGCCTAGCCAAGACCGAGGCCAAAATGGCTCGGCGGGAGTGTACAACTTGCACAGAGAAGCAAGAGGAAGGGTGGCAAGCAGCTAAAAGTAAAAGGGAGGGAGATGACAAGGACGAAGAAGAAGAAGAAAGTAACGTTGTGCACGACGGATAGGAAGGAGATGGTCGGAATTGGAGAGAGCACCTGTCAAACCTCCAAATGACACCACCAGCCAAAGCAGAGGACATGCATAGTTCTGAGAAGATAGGTCCAAAAGGTGTGGAAGAAGAAGAGGAGGAAGAGGAGAAGAATCTGCGCCAAGAACCAAGGCTGGAAAATTGCTCAAGAGCATGACATCTTGATCACCCTATGCATGCAAGAAACTCAAGGAAGACGGCTAGGAAGGTGGCAAACAGGTAGTTGTGTCGTGACTACTCAAAATCTAGAAGAAACCTTGGAGGCATCGTGGATGGGAGAGACATGCAGGTCTAACTACAATGTCTACACTATGACATGGGTCTCTACCTACATACCGATGTACTAAAGAACAAGGTGGAAGGAGTGGATATCTTCACGTACGATAGAAGGTTGAGCACCAGTGACCAAATATGCCGCACTTGCCAGAGCAAGTAAGGGAGAGTGATGAAAGCAAAGAGGATAAGGAGGTGGAGGAAGAAGAAAGGTAGGATGAGTTTGAAGTGTTTTTTGGAACACCAGTGTGAAAGTGTAGCTCGGCAAGGAGGGAGGAAGCATGGAAAGACTCACTATTGCTAGCAACCTGTCCAAGTTGTAGAAGAGGGCTCACAATGGAAACTACACTCTAATGTAATAAATGTAAGAAGAGGAGTCATGATCTTTGCATAGTCCCAAAACCTGTGGTGGGGGATGTGCAGATGTGCATTCAATGTCTCTAGGAGTAGGTGACGGAAAGGGGTTTTTGCAGCCTTGAAAGTATACAACAAGTGAGTCCTTTGATGGCACACATATCATTTGTTCCTAATATAATATTAGCATCGTGAAAATGGAAGTAGTGTGCCACAGGTGTGGAAATACGTCTTGTGGCAAGTGCCTCTTGCAAAACAAAAAGTGGTGTGTGGATGTGCAAAAAGAAGAAAGAGAGCTCATGAAATCTGACACCTTTACAAGTGAAAAGTGTGTCATTTGTGGAAGGAGCAGAAACAAATCGAAATGATGTATGAGTAGTACATGTACATGATGCATGTCACCTGCGGTGAACAGGAAACACCTACGGATGGACGTGACCTACAAACGTAGATATGAGGCGGCTACACTGACAGGGTAGAAAGGTACTGGTATGGAGTGTGCACCAAGGACCTCCACCCTAAACAAAGATAGTAGAGTAGCTCCAGCGGTAGCTACCAGGGCATTTCAAATAAGGAACATGAGGAGGGCCATAGACACTCAATATTGAACATACTATACCGGAACAGTCACACCTACATCAAAAGTCGGCACATGGATCCATTCCTAATCCTGATTCCAGCTCTAAAGTAAATGCTTAAGGGATTGAGCCCTTCAAAGTCAGGGGTAGGGTAACAGTGTAATCAAAATTTCCTCACACCTGCAAGATTGTCTTTTTTGTAGCTAAGGTCTCCGTAGAACGGATGAATTAATCTACCAAGGCTAGAAGCAAGACAAAGGATGGAGGACGCTGGCTTCTGCATCTGTGCTATCAAGCAAAGGGAGAGATGGATGGGAAGAAAGGGACGTGCAAAGAAAGTGACACGAAAGCTAGAGTCGCACACCTACGGAACCACTTATCGTGATGGCAAAGATCAACGTACAACGCAGAAACCTGAATGCACAAAGAACATCTGTGGTATATACAAAAGTCAGCCCGCCTATACCAACAGACTAGGAAATAAGGCCAACACAATGGCACTTGCTGCCCTTCCCTAGTATTGCAACTAGGAGGGGATATCACCCTTGGAGTCACAGTTTTGCACTAAGCAGTTCATCACTTCATTGCATCATGTCATTAATACCTGGTCATTTTTATGCAAGGAGCAAGCTCCCGGGGCTTAGACCAACCAATGCTTCGTTGGTGTGTACCTCTAGGGGACAACTCTATGAGGAGTCTCAAATGTAAGAACGGTAATGCATCACCGCCAAGTGAAAGGTGTTTTTAGTCGTGGCGCCAGCCTCTAGCCCAGGCGCGTAATAGCTCCTTGAATAAGCTACATTGGGGGCAACGTGAATTGCATCACCCTCCTTGCCTACATGTCGCTCTATGTGACCGCCAAGTGGTAGAAGCTAACACAAAGAACCTTGGAATGTTATAAGCTCTCATTTTGAACCTTCATGTCCCCCTTTTGGTCACAAGGAAAATTAGTCACTAGGCTAGGATTTGACCTTGTGACCTCTTGCTCTGGAAACTAACTCTAGAATATCTAAGAGACAAGGAATTATCCAAAGCAATGGTTTTTGGCTTTACTATCCAGTTTAGACCTAGTGGTCTTGCTCTAAACGAAAACTCTATGCCTTGTCTATCAGGACCAGATTCAGGGGAATTACTCCAAGGAAGCAATGCATGCCTCCCTTGTCTTGTTCCTGGCAAAGTGTTAGTTATGGACAAGGGGCATATCAGGGCATCAAACTCTCCCTTGTACGTGTGGCCATTTTCTAGGAGACATCTCCTCTCTCCAACTCTCTTGGCCTTAGTCTTGATCCGCTCTGTTGACCATACGGACTCATCAGGTACATGTAGAATGCAATTTGCTGTCAAGTACCTTGGTCATGTAATCGATGAGTATCGTCCTTCTTTCCATGTATGCCATGTCCAACCTCTCCTTTGCGACAAGGTTGCGTGAGTGGTGGTACCTGATGTCGATGTGCTTGGTCACTTGTTCCATTTTAATGGCATTCTTGTTGTCAATATGGACCGATGTTGCTTTTGTCTGTGCCACTTTCCTCTTAGGAAGGAAACAGTGTAGCCACTGTGTCTCCTTGCATACTTCCCATAGAGCGATGTACTTTTTGGCGGTAGACAAGGAGACACATTCTTGCTTTCTGCTTGCCAAGGAGACTCCACCTCCGTTCAAGAGGCAGGTTGTGCCCGAGTGTTGTTCTTCTATGCCCCATGGCCAGAGCTATGGCTTGATGGACAGGTTGGACATGCTCTACTCCCTTGAAGTAAGTCCCCCAAACCTTGTTCCTGGAGCAAGTCCAAGCAAGATACGAGAAGTTAAATGCAACGTGTAGTATGTTGGACTTAGCATCAACATGTTTAACGATCAAGCCTCAATGTGCGCAAGAAGGTTTTTGACGTTTTGGTACAAAGGAAGCTTGTCCAACATTTCTCCATGCATAAGGAGAGTGCGCCACTTGGCGGTCAGTGGATGCGCCAATTGGCAGGCAGGTGAGGTGGTGTGGAATAACCACCCCAAAAGTGCCACTACCCACACACCTTAGAAGCNCGTAGCAGAAGTAAGGCTAACTTCTCAGCCTATGTTGTGCCGTATAGTGGCCATGGGAGCAAAGGTATAGCCTGTGATGAGAAAGGCGGTAGTGGAAGCGGTGGTGGCGAAGGCAACAATGGCAAGAAGGCTCAAAAGTGATAAGGGAACTGCTGCAACTCTGGCAAAACCTGGGCTTCGGGCAAGAGAGTCCATGTTTCCAAAGAGGGAAGACGGCGGTGGGAACAAAGGTAGTAAAACATTTGGCAAAGAAGCCACCTACATGATGGCACAAAGCACGCCTCCAGCAAAAGGAGCGATGCTGCTCAAGCCAGGAACTTTCATGCTTGACTACGGCACTGATCATCCCTCGAGCAACATCAAGGTTGCTTTTGTCAACATTGGCCCCATAAGCGGCGGTTCAGATTTAGAAATGGTAGCGTTGTGAACGTAAATGGCGTGGAAGACACGTTGGTGAGCATCAACCTCAATGGTGCAGAGAAGGATATATGGCTACATGTCGTGGTCTATATGCCCTCGTTTGCAGCAAACCTTCTGTCCGTATAAAAAAACAGATTACGAGAAGTTAAATGCAACGTGTAGTATGTTGGACTTAGCATCAACATGTTTAACGATCAAGCCTCAATGTGCGCAAGAAGGTTTTTGACGTTTTGGTACAAAGGAAGCTTGTCCAACATTTCTCCATGCATAAGGAGAGTGCGCCACTTGGCGGTCAGTGGATGCGCCAATTGGCAGGCAGGTGAGGTGGTGTGGAATAACCACCCCAAAAGTGCCACTACCCACACACCTTAGAAGCTAGGCCGAGGACTATACTAACCAGGCTCATTCCTCATTCTAATTACACATTGGGGATAAGATCCCCATAGGCAAGACCTTGGGTGCCCTAGTGTGATCAGTCTTCTTCGTTTGCAGGCAAACATGTACATGAGGAGTAAGCAACAGTATTTCACCGAAAATCAGTACTGCACATCAGCTAACATCACCCTTGATCTCCCTCAACATAGCACAGACGTTGATTGCAGAAAAGTGTAGCCAAAATGGCTGGCCCATCACGAGTACTTGGGGCTATCGTAGGGTAGTCCTCAAGCACAACAGGGGCTGCCGCAGGGAAGTCCTCAAAATCAACAATGGCTATCATGGGTCGGACTACTGAAGCAACAATGAGTGCTGCCGCATTATTGCAAGGTCTCGGATCTTTGGGAGGAATCCTGCTCTTTGTGCGGAACACCTTTTCAATCTAGATATGGCAGTTCCAACGGGTAGTGAAAGTGAGAAGCATCATTAAGCTACTAAAGGGAGAAAAGCAGGTTCCTACGATGGGCTCACCTGAACACAAGGCATGGATGAAACGAAATGATATTGATATTATTCCTCAGCAATGCGACTACTAAGAAGTATGTTCCTATCATTATCGGGTACACGCTGGCTCTTCAAGCTTACAAGCTCAAGCGCGTGCACCAATCCACCTCCGTCACAAATAGATTATTCATCATACAACGGCTGATTAGCATGCAGGTGAACAAGGGTGAATCAATGCCCAATTTCCTACAAGAGTTTGAAGGAATCCTTGCTAAGCTTTGCCAGATTAACTGGGACCTTGACAAAAATATGCAAGCCATGCTCCTAATCATGGCACTACAGGAGAGCTGGAGCCCAATGATCATTGTCGTGGGCAACATGAAGGAGGATGAATTATTGGAACTGGAGGAGAAAGCGAGCCTTGGAGCAGCAAACATGTGGGCGTGGAAGGGCATCACTTGTGCTAAAAATGGTTGTTGAATCGCTCAGAATGATAGAGTACGTATAGAGGTAGAGCTTGGGCAAGTCAGTCCTCTCACAAGCCACACCACTGAGCCATGGAGGCTAAGACTGACATACTAGAGTCCATAATATCTCACAAAAGAGGAAATCAGCCTAGCAATCAGGCTGACCACTCACACACAATGTACAGAGCTACAACCTGCTTTCATGGCACACTCCTCGTGGTCAGATAACCCACAATCCCATGGAGAATTGCAATGTGTCCATGGCTAGGACACAAGGATCTCACCTCACCTAAAAAGTAAGGAGATGTACCTTTTTCCTAGTCAGCACACTCTGACAAGGCAACCCAAGAATCTAGGACCTTTTGGATATTTCTCCCATCAGGTCTTGACCTTAGACCTCTTGCCTTTTTCTTTTCTAAGGCTAAGGTATGGAGCATTTGCCCATGGTCACCCGGATATTGGCGCTTCATGACCCCCAAAACTTTGAATATTCATATCTTCGAATGCAACAGTTAGCTCCGCCTCAAACTTGAACCGTAAACAATTTTCCACCTTATCTTTGCAATGCAAAAGTCGGATTGAGGGTCGGATTAGGCACATGGTAGTTTCCAGGAATTTGCTTGTGTGGACCTCAAACTGAGCCGGATGGCTCCTTTCTGGACAATCTCTCACTTTGCTCTATTCAGAGTGGGCTGAGTCCACATGCCTTCATGCACAACTGGCTTGGTACTAAAATCAGCGCCCTACTTGCACATTGGAGTAAACTCCACCTTGATAGCACCATCTTGCAGCATGGGCCTGATGAACATATATGCGATATCAATGTGCTTGGTGCGTGCATGGTGCTCAAGATTCTTGGTGAGTGCGATTGCGCTCTAGTTGTGGACGTACAAAAGAACTGAAATTACTGCACTCCCACTCATCTTCGTCATGAGAAGTTGAAGCCATAGTGCTTCTTTGGCTTTAAAGCGTAGAGAGACACACTGAGCTTCCGTGCTTGTGGTGGCCACAACCACCTACCGCTTAATGCACCACATGATGGCACCAATATTCGTGAGGAGTACATGTCCAAAGATTGACTTGCGGTCCTCATGGTTTGAGGCCCAATCTGCGTCTGTATAGCTAACAATGTTCTTGTCGTTGCCATTGTAGGTGATGCCAATTTTGATGATTCAGCAAGGTAGCGGAAGATTCCATTCGCTACCCTTTGCTCCTCTGGTCGGAGGTTTTCCATATACTGGCTCACAGTGTTCACACCCTGTGTGAGGTCCGGCCTGGTTGCCACCATCAGGTACATGAGACTGCCAATGGTGCTCTGGTACTTCCGCTGCTCAGTTGCATCCGCTTCTCTATTGAAGCTCACGAGGTACTGTCGCGTCTCAAACGGCATGCCGATAGGATTAGCCTCTGCCATGCCGAGCCCTTACAAGACATCCTTGATGTAGTGGCTCTATTGCAGCAAGAGAGAGCGTGATTTACCGTCATGCGCAATCTTGATTTGGAGGAAGTATGATGCCTCCCCCACAGAAGAGATCTAAAAGCGTTCCTACATGGCCTCCTTAAAACTCCTGCAATGCAAACTTGCTCTTGGAAACAAGAAGCATTTCATCCAGATAGACGATGATGATGAGAACCTCATGACCATGCTGCCAGTGATACACGCTATAGTCACACTCACTGCGCTCAAACCCCATGAATTGCAGTGTCTCATCCAATTTCTGGTTCAAAGCACACGACGCCTGCTTGATGCCGCACAACGACTTCTGCAACTTGCAAACCAGATGCTCTTGGCCATCCATGTCGAATCCATCCGGCTGCTCAATGTAGATTTCCTCCCCCAAGTCACTATTGAAGAATGTCGTCTTGATATCCATGTGGTGAATCTCAAAGTCCTCAGCTGCTGCATAAGAGAGGAACGTACGCACATGAGCAAACTTTGCAACAGGAGCAAACGTTTTTGTGTAGTCACGGCCTTCCTACTGCAAGTAGCCCTTAAGGACTAGCCCCGCCTTGTACTTTTGGAAGTTACAATATGCACCCCTCTTCTTCTCGAATACTCACTTGCACTTGCTTATCTTGCATCTAGGTCTACGCTCAACAAACTCCCACAAACTGTTATCGAGCTACGATTGTATCTCCTACTGCACAGCTTGCACCTAATCTACTGCATCTTGTCCAGCCATGGTCTCCTTGTACGACTTTGGCTCATCTGAGTCTGCTTCAACTGCAACATTCATCTGATCAAGCTTTTGCAATATTCATAAATATCTGCCCTTACTAGGCTTGTAGCGCACCTTGAGATGGTTCCTGCGACCTAGTGCTGAGACGTTAGCGGGCGGCTGATGCCGTGCTACAGGCACAACTGCTAGTGCTGGCGATGCTACACCTCCTTCCTCTACTTCTGCCGATGAGGTCGTTATATCTGCCATGTCTGACATGAGACAATAGAGTGGTTCTCCCACTGTCATAGTAGAGGAAGGGTCAAGAGAGACAGGGTCAGGGAGGATATCCGCTCCCATTGTTTTGTCAGCTACTAGTTTTGATGCCTCTTCGCAGATGATGTTGGTGCCGATGACGTTGCTTTCGTTGAAAACGACATCCTTGCAGATGGTGACGTGGCTAATATCCCTCTAGTACAGAGTGTACACCTTGCTTGCCACGCCATAGTCGATCATCAGCATGTGTGTGCTCTT
>SZWC01002425.1:161576-187106 GCA_023375785.1 Penium margaritaceum
AGGATATATGGCTACATGTCGTGGTCTATATGCCCTCGTTTGCAGCAAACCTTCTGTCCGTATAAAAAAACAGATAACAACATGACGGTGCTGTTCACGCAAAAGAAGGCAATCATCGCCGGGAATGAGGAAATCAAGGTCGTCTAGGCCAACAAAGATCTCGTGGCACAAGTCCCATGGGTTGATATGCTCTATGTATTGAAGACAACGGCAACAAAGAGCTCAGAAGGCAACGGTCATGCGGGTGCCGCGGAGGCATTGGTTTCTACAACGACACAAAAGAGCACACCAACACAAACTAGAACAATATGCTCTGCCGCAAAGGACAAAGATACCAATTTGTGCCATAAACGCTTTGAGGACGTTCTAAAGAGCACGCTCCAAGACAACCAACAACAACAGCCGGTCCACGGCATGGATTGGTGGAAGAAGGATGTGGTTGGGTGTTGCAGCGAATGTATACCTTGCCTCCAAGACAAGACGGAGGGAAAGCGCTTTCAGTACAACGGTTGTCGCGGAGAATCATCCCTTGACCTGATTCGCACCGACGTGCGCAGAACCTTTCGTACGGCATAAAATGGTGGTAACAAGTATTCTCTAACCTTCATCGAGCACCACAGCCGCAAGGTGAGGATCTTCTTCCTCAAAAGAAACGAACAGGTCAGAGAAATGTTCCAAGAGTTTGTTGCCATGGTGGAGTGGCAGACTGGAAAAAAAGTCAAAGCAATGTGAAGCGACAACAGGGGAGAGTATGAGGCATGCAATGGCTAGTTACAGCAACATGGTATCAACCACCAGCCCACAACGCCTTATACGCTGCAAAGTAATCGTGTAACCAAACGGTTGAATCAGACCTTCATCGGCATGGTGCATAGCATGCTCTTTGATGCAAAGCGTCCATTGCGGTTTTGGGTGGAAGTGGCAAGAAAGTCAGGCTATCTCGTCAACCTGACTCTTGCGGCTACTCTGGGAAGGCGCGGAAAGAAAAAAGGGCAAGTTACAAATGACGCCTCAAGATGTTTGGTCAAGGGAGAAGCCGGATGCATCACACCTGAAAGTATTTGACTCCACCGCATGGACAAAGGTCTAGGCGGGTGAGGGTGCCGGCAAGCTGGATGCAAGATCGCAAACGTTCGTTATGGTACGCTATGAGACGACCCATAAGACATACCACTTGAAGGACGTGGAAGCAAGAAGACTCATCACCAGCCCGGACTTAACCTTTGACAAGAGGAAACCAGGCAAGGAAGAGATCCTTGATCCCACGCAAGCTCCAAAACATGAAGAGAAATTGGTGTTGCTCGAGTCTGGGGATCAAGACCCTGAAAGGTAGCAAGTAATGCCAGTGCGGTAGGTCGTGAAGAACACTAGTGTGGCAGGGAGAGTGGCTGCGCAGGCCGACGCATCGTCCACCTTGGACACAAACTCGGAGACGTCCGAGGCCTTTGAAAGCAGCTCGCATGCTAGAGGCTCTTCAAAAGAAGATAACTTAACTTCAGGGTAGCGTGTAGCAGAGGAGCAATAGCATTGCAAAGATCCACCAACAATTTAACGTTGGAGTACACGACAAAGAAAGCAATCTCCAAAATACGATAGTGAAACCAAAAGCTGGACTGGAGTGAGATGGTCCTGTGTGGCTTGGGAAGAGCTGCTCACTATGGCTGAGGCGTTGGCAAGGCGAGATACGGCCAAGTGGAAGGAGGCCATGGACAGCGAGCTTGCGTAAATCAAAGAAAATGGCACATGGGTGCCTGTGGATAGACCCGTTCATACTCATGTCGCGGGTTTATTGTGGGTGTTGTGATTGAAGCGGAAGTAAGACGATAGCATCGACAAGTACAAGGCAAGGGTTGTGGCAAAAGGATTCTCACAATGTGTAGAGTTAAAGTACAATGAGACCTTTCAACAAGTCATCACGTTTGCCTCCATCAAGTCCCTATTTATCATTGTTGACACCAAAGACCTTGAGATCCAACACGTGGATGTGAAGACAACCGTCCTTTATGGGAAGCTCGACAAGGAGGTACTAATGCAGGTATAAAAATGTATCAAAGCACTCAAGGATAAGGTGTGCAAGCTGGTGAAGGCATTGTACGGGCTGAAACAGGTCCCACGGATGTGGTACAAGGAGATGGACAGCTACATGGCTGAGATCTCCTTAGCACATTGTCACAAAGATCCCAGTATCTATGTGCCAGAGGACACGCGTGGCGTACTCTTTGTGGCATTGTACGCAGACAATCTTATAATGTATTCATTCTCACACGAGGCCCTTACAAACCAGAAGAGAAATGGGACCTCTGGAGTTCTACCTCATGATTGGTGTTCACCGCAACCACAAAGCGGCCACCATTGAGCTCAACCAGACCAAGTACATCATGGAAGTCTTGAAGTACTGCTACATGCAGGACTGCAAACCCGTGATCAACCCCATGCCTTCCGATGGCAAGCTCTCGTCCTCCATGTCACCAAGCAATAAGGTAGACCGACAGGAGATGGAAAACATTCTATACCAGTCAGCCGTTGGGGACCTTGTGTATGAGATGGTGGAAACGCAACCTGACATTGCTTATGCAGTGGACCAGGTGAGCAGGTTTGTGGCTAACCTTGGGCCAAAACATTGAGAAGTCGTGATGCTGAATTTTTGCTACCTCAGATAGACTCGGCATGTAGGCCTTCAGTTTGGATGTTTAGAAGGACCAGCATTGCTGCAATTGACATGCTACAGTGACGTGGAATGTAAAGGGAGGATTGACAGTAGGAAGTCGTCCTCAGGGTTTTTATTTCTTCTAAATGGTGGTGCAGTCTTGTGGACAAGCACGAAGCAGGACTGCGTCTCTCAAGTCTGTAAGGAAACACATTGGCTTTGCACTTTGCTAGATAAATACGGCACCACAATGGGAAGCAATGGTCATCCACAACCAAAGTACCATCGCTCTGGCAGAGGAAAACATGACCTTCCGGCATACAAAGCATATCAACATTTGGTACCACTTCTCGCGTGACCTTGTCGCCAAGGGTATCATGGATCTAGAGCATGTTACAACCAAGAAAATGCTTGTAGACTTCCTGACAGAGCTGCTAGACTGCGACTCGCATGTTGCATGTGCTCAAGGAGTCAGCATGGTGGATGCAAGAGATGAGAACTGAAGACGAAGAAAGCTGACGTTCACAAACACGACCGAGAGCTACAAGTTCATGCGGGAGAAAGCTACTAATGCAGGTATCCTCAGGTGCCAGTGAGAGATTGTTCTTCTTCTATGCCCCATGGCCACTGCTATGGCTTGACGGACAGCTTTGGCATGCAGTGCTCCCTTGGAGTAAGTCCGCAAAATCGAATTTGTGGTACAAGTCCAAGCAAGACACCACAAACAAAGCGCAACAGATAGCATGTTGGACTTCAGAACATGAGGTCCTACGTTCAAGCCTTGATGGGTACAGGACGGTTTTTGAACTTCCTACACACCGAAAGCTTCTTAGACATTTTGCCATGCATGAGGAGAGTCCGCCACTTGGTGGCCACTTGATGCACCAATTTTGCAAACTGATGAGGTGGTGTGGAGTGACCACCCCAAACGTGCCACTACCTACACACCATTCAAACCAGGCATAGGACTATATGTACAAGGCTCATTCCTCATTCGAATTACACAAGCTAGTCTTAGATGCTCCTCATAGAGTTGTACAACAAAGGAATAGTATAAAGAGGACACTGGTTGGTTTATGCCATATGAAATAGTCTCTAACTAGCACCTCACGTGAAAGTGATAATGTATTAAATGGATATAGTTGTTAGCAAGAGACTACCTCGGAACTTCTGGGTGTACAACCGTGATCCTCGGGGTGATATCTTCTCGTAGGTGAAATGCTATGAGCGGACGGCAAGTGCTACAGTGTCGGCCCTGTTTTGTAGTCCATTTTCCATAGCCTGGCTGATTCTAAGGTGGACTTTTTATCATCGATTCTTCCTCCCAAGTTTGCATCCATGTAGCGCAAAAGCCGCAGAGGGTGAGATCCCTCCTTGGCTCCAAATGGGAGCCCCATGTATTGTGTCTTCTGTAGATAGCGCATGATGCGCTTAAAAACTTGCGAGTGCTATGACCCTGAATTGACCACAATCTTGCTTCCTTGTCCATCCGTATAGCACACGTCAGGGCGAATTCTGACCATGGCATTCATAAGGCTGCAAACCGTAGACTAGTATGGAATGTTCGCCTTCTTACACTGTTTTTGCTTCCGTACTAGGGATCATGGGGGAGGAGAGTTTGATGTCTGTTATCATGAGTGTGCTTATGGGCTTGCAATCCTCCATGTTGTAATGCTTGAGGACCTCCATCATGTGCTTGGTCTGGTTTGGTTTGATGGTGCTTGTTGCTCGATTACGGTGGATGGCTATCGCAATGTAGAATAAGAGAGGACCCATGTCCTTCATCTCAAACCCCCTGCTAAGACTTGTCTTTGCGTTTCTAAACAACTCAGCTGATGACGAGTAGATGGTCAGATCATCCACGTAATGTGCAACCAATATCAAGTCTTGCTCATCCTTCCGCACGTAGACACTAGAGTCATTCTGGTAATGCATGAAGATGAGCCCGGCCATGAAACCGTTCATCTCCTTGTACCACAACCTTAGGGCCTGTTTCACTCCATAGAGTGCATTCACCAGTTTGCAAACCTTGCTCCCTAGATGTTTTCTTCCCTTGGGCTCTTCCATAAGCATGAATTTGGCAAGCTTCCCATATAGGAAAGCTGTATTGACGTCCATCTTGTGGACCACTAGATCATTTACAAGAGCGATGCCCAACATGGATTTGATGGAGGCCAAGGTGACGATAGGTGGGAAGGTATCCTCTTACTTTGTGCAATATATAAGGAAAACGCCTTCACCAGAAATCTTGCCTTCTACTTGTCAATATCACCATCTTGCTTGAACATTTTCTAGAGTATCCACTTTGACCCAACCACATGGGCGCGTCAGTGCCTGTCCACCAGTTTTGTTCTCTTTCATGGATGTGAGTTTGCTATCCACTGCCTCCTTCCACTTGGCTACATTTGGCATACTCATAGCATATTCTATGGTTGCAAGGCGTCCCTGATCCAAGTATGACCAGCTGAGTCCGGTCCATTCTGTACTCTCAGTATTGTACTTAGGTAGATGTTTATTTTGACGTGTAGTGCGTCGGAGTCTCGCTAGTGGTGGTGTAAGGGAAAGTTTGTTCTCTTGCTCCTTGTCTTGCTAGTGATCTATTGTTTGAGGAAGAGACGCCGACTTGAGAGTTCGACTCAACAGTTTGGGAAATCTCAGACTTAGTGTGAACACCCATTGTTGTTTCAGCAAACACAGCCACTCTCCCTAGTACACCATCATTCTGCTCCATGGGCACCACCTATTAGTTCATAAGTGCACGATCACCTGACTCGAAAAGCACAACACACTCTCCTGGTTTTGCAGCATGGACACAATTCAGTGACTCTTTCTCGCCATGTGTCTTTTCATTCAACTTGACATATTGACTCTTGATGAGCTTTCTAGCTATTTGCTCCCATATCCTGTATGCCTTGAGAGCACTGTCATAGGAAACCATTTCACACTTGCGAGCACATGCATCTAGCTTGGTGCTTCCTTCTCGTGCTTGGATCTTTGCACATGCAGTACAATGAAAGATCTTTCACTGTGAGCCATCTTGCTTCTCCCCTGCCCAAGGCTCTTATGGCATCCTCAGCTGCTTCTCTTTCTACTTCTTATTGTGTTTTCCAAGCGTGGCTGCGCGAGTGTGATTCACAAGGTAGCAAGCAATTGATACAGCTTCAGTCCAGAAGCACGGTAAGAGTTTGGCATCAAAGTGCATGATTGGTGTCATGCTGAGGATAATATGTTTCTCCTTGTCGTCATTATTCTAAGGAGTATTAGGCGTGGTAGTCTGCTGATTGATGATGTGTTGGATGAAATAGGTTTTGTACGCCTTATGCTCACCATAGTTACCTGTGCATAGTTCCTTGACCTTCTTGAATGTTTGTTGCTATACCATGGCGACAAGCTCTTTATCGCATCTTCACTTTTACCTCTCCCTTTGTCTCGAGGAAGTAGGTCTACATTTTGCAACTTGCGCCTTTAATGATGATGAAGTACTTGCTATTGCCGTTTGAAGGAGTGCAGAATGGTCCGCAATCATCATAGTGAATCAGGTCCACCATTGTTGCCGCACGTTGCCCATTACACTCAAAGGGTTTTCTCCCTGCTATGCCTTTTAGGCATGGGTCATACAACCCTTTATGTTTTCCCTCATCATTGGCCTTGGATCACTTTATTCCATGAACTTCTTTACACTCTTGCTTCGCTTATAGTGTGCTCTCAGCCACATGGTGAAAGCGCTTATGGAATAGCTTAGTATGTGTGTCTTTGGTGGAGTTCACCGCTATGGTGACGGTATGTGGTGGAACATCGGGTTTTGGAGACTTGGGTTCTTCAACCGCCACATATCCCTCATACATACTCTAAAGGGGTTTCGATTGTAGTACGTTGAGCCCATCATCTCTTGACACGTGTGTGATAGAGTCTCCTTGAGAAAGGAGATCTTGATATCATTGTTCTTGACAATCAAACCCTCCTCAGTGATGATGACCGTCATGTTGTGGTTCATGATTTTGGACATCGACAATAAGTTTGTCACAAAGAAGGCATCTAGACAACCATCTCCATATTTCAGTCTTTTTCTGTACGATCCACGTTGATGGAAATCAGCTTATCTCCCTCGCCTGTGCATGGAGAAGGCTGCCATTGGTACACATGAAGGGACGTTCAGTGTCCCCATTAAAGATTATCTCATCCATCTCCCTCGAAGAGTACTGGTTTGTGCCAGAGTCAAGCCCCTATGCTCGACGGTTGAGTAGAGCCGCTCCCTTGGTTGTCGGCAGGCTCTCAGCTATCATGCTTGTCAATGTCTTACCCTTTCCTTAGCCCTCACTCTTACTACCATGATCTTTGTCTTCCTTCTTTGGAGCCATGTACTCCTGCGTCTAATGCCCAGGCTTGCCATAGTTATGGCACTTCCTAGGACGCTTTGAACCTGTTCTACCGCCACCATTGCCTCTTCCTCCACCGACATTGCTTCCATTGCCGCTCTGACCAGAAGAGGAGTTGTTACATAGGCCATCGTATTAAACACCATAGCCTGAAATGTCAGCCTTAGTGCCGCTATAACTCATGGCCTAATTGTGCCTGTACTCGGACACTGCCTTGTACGTTAAATCATCCTCTTCAAACAGAAAAAATCGGTGATAAGAGAACCCAATGTTTGAGGTAGCACCATTAGAAGGATCATGGCTAACATGTTGGTGTCCATTTCCCAGTTTATTTTGTTCACTAGTTACAGTAGTCCTTTGAAATTCAATTGGAAGTCCAAAATCGACTCTCCCTTGCCCAACTTGATTAAAATCAGCTTTGGAGGATGAAAAGGCCATATTCAAGAGCCGTTCATTGGTTTACAAGTGCGAACTTTTCATAAGCCTTTTATGCATGTGAAATGGCCATGAGGTGGACATATTGTGACTCATGCACCGATGTCACAATAATTGCAAGCACCATGTCATTTTTTACTCTTCATGTTTCATGCATATTGTCTGTTTTTTCATGTTCAACCTCTTTTCCACGGAACATCATGAGGTAGCGACGCACCCTTGTGACAAGCTCAAATTCTCATATTCACAATGAAGAACCAATATGTGTGAACTTTAACATTCCACTGTTGACTTGCTCATGACTAAAATTCGTTGGTGTCGTCGTTCTACTTCTTTGCTTTCTTCTTTGTTCAAGCCAATGAAGGTTGTTGAGGGCTATCTTGAGCTACCAGCTTAAGAATATGTACATTTGTTGCTTTTTCCTTAGCTATTGATCACATGCAAACAAAGAAGAACGCCCTCTAGCAAACCTAGGATCGTGCCTTGAAGAGCACAGCTTATCCTAGTTAGGGTCCAAGGGTTGTACCTCCATGGGCCGAGCTTTTCCTTGGCCCTTGTTTGCTGAGTGCCAACACCCGTCCTCAAAGCTGATGAAGCAAAAAGAGCAGATCAAGCAGATGGAGATGACGCACATTGTAAGACACACGGGGCAAGAGAGAAGATGCAAGCGTGTCATACAACTGGTGAGTTTGGGCCCATAACTCTTTGAGTGCCGTTTCGAGGCAATGGACTAAAAAACAAGGCCGACACAACGTCACTTGTCTTCCACTCCTACTATTGCAACTACGAGGAGATGTTATCCTCAGAATCACGGTTCTACAAAGAGCACCTCATAGGAATCACTTTGTTAGACTATGTCCTTAGTGTTGGAAAAGGAGCCTTCCGGCTCAGTTTCAGGTCCGCAAGAGCAAGTTCCAGGAAAGTACTAGATGCCTGCTCCGATCATCAATCGGACTTCACTATTGGAAAGATCAAGTGGCAAAATGTCTACGGTCCAAGTTTGAGGCCGATCCAACGGTCGGATTGGGAGGTATGAATTTTTGTAGTTTCCGGGGTCATTGATCGTCGATATGCGGGTGACCATGGGCGATGGCTCCATGCCTTAGCCTGAGAAATGAAAAGGGCAAGAGGTCCAGGGTCAAGAACTGATGGGAGAAATATCCAAAAAGATCCTTGGTCTTAGGATTGCCTTGTCAGAGTGTGCTGACTAGGATAAAGGTACCTCTCCTTACTTTTTAGGTGAGGTGAGATCCTTGTATACTAGCCATGGACACATGGCGATTCTCCATGGGTTTTTGGGTTATGTGACCACTAGGAGTGTGCCATGAGAGCATTCTCTAGCTCTCTAGGTCGTGTGTGAGTGGTCAGCCTGATTGCTAGGCTGATTTCCTCCCTTGTGTGAGATTATGGACTCTAGTGTATGAGCCTTAGCCTCCATGGCTAAGTGGTGTGGCTTGTGAGAGGGCTGACTTGCCCAAGCTCTAGCTCTATATGTACTCCATCATTTTGAGTGATTGAACAACCATTCTTCAGCACAAGTGATGCCCTTCCAATCACACATGCTCGCTACTCCAAGGCTTCCTCTCTCCTCAAGTTCAAACACTTAGCACATAGTTTCTTTTACGAAGGTAACGAACTCTAGAGGTTTAGACGAACCAATGCTTATTTAGTTTCTACCATTGATGGACAGATCTAAGGATTCTCAAGAGCAATAAATGTAATGAATCACAGGCAAGTGCCAGATAAGTATAATCATCGGCCCTTCCTCTAGCCTAGCCATGTAGTGGCTCCTTTGATCAGCCACTTTGGGAGCAACCTGGATTGCATCATATGCCTTGCCTACATGGCACTCTCTGTGACTGCAAAGAGGTGTCGGTGACCAAGACGGACCTTGGAATCTTCTAAGAAATCTATCAAAACCTTTGTGTCCACCTTTCGATCACAAAGAAAATTGGTCACTGGGGTGGGATTCGACCTAGTGACTGCTCGCTTTAGATACTAACTTCAGAATGTCTAAGCCAGAAGGAGTTCTCTTAGTTAGTGTTTATTGGATATATTATCCAGCTCAGGCCAACGGGACTTGATCGAAAGGAGTAGTGCATGCCTTATCTATCTCAAACAGACTTAAGGGACTTACTTTGAGGAAGGAGTGAATGCGTAATCCTTCTTTTGTTTTGCCAAATGTCAGTTATGGACAACGGGCATATCAGGTCCAGACCAAGACACTAGACAAGCCTCTGAGATGTTGGGAAACATCGGGCACCGTGGATCTATAGAATGAAAAAAGGCACGGAGTATCAGTTTTGCGAAAGAGTATCAATCACCGTAGCATCGTAGACCTAGAACGTGATGATGTATACAAATGTAAAGGGCAAAAGAAGAAGATATAAGGTTGGCAAGTAGCGAGGAGCATGGAAGGATGCTATAGCATGGAGATGACATGGTTTGGTATTATATCATACGTGTGTAAGGGATAAGACCCATATTGCAAGAACCCAGTGTAGAGTCCCATGTACTATTTCAAGTGTATTATACGAAGTAGTGAGACAATTCATGTATCCTTTGGCATGCATCCTTGCAACCAACTTTCCAACTCTCAACCATCTTGTTTGCCTTCCCATTGCCTGTTCCAAACCTTTGCTCCACAACTAGCTCATGTGATCCACAAGAAATCACCTACGCCTCTGTACAGGCTCATGCTTGTCAAGGAACAATCCTAGGGTTTTATCGAGTGTACCTAGAGCCAGAGACGGTTTAGTGAATCTCGATCTTGTAGAAGTCGAATGGCCAATACGAGGGAAGGGTAGGTGAGGCGCAGACTCACTATGTCACTTTGTGTCAGTCTCCATTCCCGCTAGACATCTTTCCATCACCCCCTTGCGGAGGTGTTGTGTCAAACGTGTTTCTCAGGACATTGAGATTAGAATTGGACACCGATATCTGCAAGACGAACAGCTTAGAATTAAGAGATTGGACTAGGCTGGACATCCACAAGTCTTCCATTCCGCAACCATATGTGTGTGCTAACATTCCAGATTTAAGGGGATGGTTCCCACAAAGGCAGGAAGAAAAGGTCAAGAAGACAGTAGAGAGGATATGGTAATATTGGTTGAGGGGGTAGAAGAAAGGCCATATCCAAAAGTGAGCAAATGAGAAGAAGCCATCCGTACATCAGAAAAGTAAGAACACGACTGAGGCTAAACGAAATTCCCTTCAAAAGGGGAGCCCTTGCAGGAGTGCCATCTTAGTAGTACCACATCCCTAGCATGGAAAACGTGTAAGAGCAAGGAATCTGTGGACATGTTGTATCTTGACAGTATAGCAACTGAAAAAAAATGCCAAAACTTCAAGTGTAACAACGTACCGTATCGTCGTGTACAATACCATACCATACCATTCCATTGCATACCGCACCATACCATAGCATACCAAAACATACCATACCATACCGTACCGTACCATGCCATACCTTACTATACCATACCATACCATACCGTACCATACCATACCATACCACACAATACAATAATATACCATACCATACCTGTTGGAAAAGGAGCCATCTGGCTCAGTTTCACGTCCACAGGAGCAAGTTCTAGGAAAGTACACGATGCCTACTCCGATCGTCAATCCAACTTCACTATTGGAAATGTCTACGGTTGAAGTTTGAGGTCCATCCAATAGTCAGATTGGGAGATATGAATTTTTGAAGTTTTTGGGGTCATTGACCGCCAATATCCGGGTGACCATGGGCGATGGCTCCATGCCTGAGCCTGAGAAAAGAAAAAGGCAAGAGGTCCACATTCAAGACCTGATGGGAGAAATATCCAAAAAGGTCCTTGGTCTTAGGATTGCCTTGTCAGAGTGTGTTGACAAGGATAAAGACACCTCTCCTTACTTTTTAGGTGAGGTGAGATCCTTGTGTGCTAGCCTTGGACACATGGCAATTCTCCATTGGGTTTGTGGGTTATGAGACTACTAGGAGTGTGCCCTGAGAGAATTCTCTATCACTCTAGGTCATGTGTGAGAAGTCAGCCTGATTCCTAGGCTGATTTCCTCCCTTGTGTGAGATTATGGACTCTAGTGTATGAGCCTTAGCCTCCATGGCCAAGTGGTGTGGCTTGTGAGAGGGCTGATTTGCCCAATCTCTAGCTCTATATGTACTCCATCATTTTGAGTGATATAATAACCATTCTTCAGCACAAGTGATGCCCTTCCAATCACACATGCTCGCTGCTCCAAGGCTCCCTCTCTCCTCCAGATCCAACAATACCATACAATATCATACCATACCATACCATACCCATACCATACCCATACCATACCATAGCATACCATACCACATCATGCAATATAATGCCATACCAAACCATATCATACCATACCATACCATGCTCAACCATAGCAAATCATACCATGCCATATCATACCATACCAAACCATACCACATCTTACCATACCATACCATACGCACCGTACCATATCATACCATACTATACCATACCATGCCATACCACACCATATCATACCATACCATACCGTGCCATACCATGCCATACCATACCATACCATACTTTACCATACCATACCACATGATTTCATACCATACCATACCATCCCATGCCATACCATACCATACCATACCATACCTTACCATACCATGCAATACCATGCCTAATTACGTTATATCAGCCCATTTTATAGTGTACCATACCATACCATACCATACCAAACCAAAGCATACTACACAATACCATACCGTACCATACCATACCATACCATACAATACCATACCATACCATACCATACCATACCAGACCAAACCATACCATACCATATTAAACTAAACCATACCATACCATATTACCATACATACCACACAATACCATACCATTCCATACCATAGTATACCAAGTCATACCATACCATACCATACCAAACCATATCGTATCATATCATGACATACCATGCCATATTATACCATACCAAACCATACTATACCATACCATGCCATACCATGCCATACCATACCATACCATACCATATTGTACCATGTTATACCTTACCATGCCATACCATACCATACCATACCATACGATCCATACCATACCATACCATACCATACCATACAATACCATACAATACCATATTATCATAGACTATAATGTACCATATTATACCATACCATCCCATACCATGCCATACTATACCATGCCATACCATACCATACCATATCTTACCATACTATACCATACCATACTATACCATACCATACCGTAATTTACAATTCCATACCACACCATGATTCACCACATAATGCAATACCATACCATACCATAGCATACTATACCACACAATACCATACGATACCAGAGCATACCATACCATACCATACTATACTATGCCATCCTTTAGCATACGATACCATACTATACCCTACCATACAATACCATACGATGCCATGTCAAACCATACCATACCGTACCAGACCATACCATACCATACCATAGCGTACATAGCATAGCATACCATACCATACCGTACCATACCGTACCATACCATACCATACCATACCATACCGTACAATGCCATACCATACCATACCATACCATACCTTACCATACCTTACCATACCGTACCATACCATACCATACTCTACCATACCATACCATACCATACCATAGCATACCATACCATACCATACCATACCATTCCATACCATTCCATACCATATCCTACCATACCATACCATAGCATTATAACATACCATACCATACCTTAACATACCATACCATACCATAACATACCATACCATAGCATACCTTACGCCAACCTATCATACCATACTATACCATTATGTACCATACCATACCATACCATACCATACCATTGTTGGATCTTGAGGAGAGAGGGAGCCTTGGAGCAGCGAGCATGTGTGATTGGAAGGGAATCACTTGTGCTGAAGAATGGTTGTTCAATCACTCAAAATGATGGAGTACATATAGAGCTAGAGGTTGGGCAAGTCAGCCCTCTCACAAGCCACACCACTTAGCCATGGAGGCTAAAGCTCACACACTAGAGTCCATAATCTCACACAAGGGAGGAAATCAGCCTAGCAATCAGGATGACCACTCACACACGACCTAGAGAGCTAGAGAATGCTCTCATGGCACACGCCTAGTGGTCACATAACCCACAAACCCATGGAGAATCGCCATGTGTCCATGGCTAGCACACAAGGATCTCACCTCACCTAAAAAGTAAGGAGAGGTACCTTTATCCTAGTCAGCACACTCTGACAAGGCAATCCTAAGACCAAGGACCTTTTTGGATATTTCTCCCATCAGGTCTTGACCCTGGACCTCTTGCCTTTTTCTTTTCTCACGCTAAGGCATGGAGCCATCACCCATGCCCACCCAGACATCGGCGGTCCATGACCCCTGAAACTTCAAAAATTCATATCTCCCAATCCGACCGTTGGATCGGCCTCAAACTTGGACCATAGACATTTTGCGACCTGATCTTTCAATGATGAAGTCGAATGGGCGATTGGAGCAGGCATCTGGTACTTTCCTGGAACTTGCTCGTGTGGACCTGAAACTGAGCCAGATGGTTCCTTTCCCAACAATCTCCCACTTTGCCGCAGTCAGAGTGGGCTGAGTCCACATGCCTTCATGCAGAACTGCTACTTCTCACGGGTCACTAGCTTGGTGCAAAAATCAGCGACCTGCTTGCTGGTTGGAGTAAACTCCAGCTTGATAGCACCCTCCTGCACCATGTGCCTGATGAAATGATATGCGATGTCAATGTGCTTGGTGCGTGCATGGTGCTCAGGATTCTTGGCGAGTGCGATTGCGCTCTGATTGTCGACGCGCACAGGAACTGGAACTGCTGTACTCCCACTCATCTTTGCCATGAGACGTTGGAGCCAAATTACTTCCTTGGCTCCAAAGCTGAGAGATACGTACTTAGCTTCTGTACTCGAGGTGGCCACGACCACCTGCCGCTTGCTGCACCAGCTGATGGCCCCACCATTCATGAGGAACTCATGTCCAGAGATGGACTTGCGGTCCTCAGGGTTTGAAGTCCAATGTGCGTCTGTGTAGTCGATGATGCTGTTGTCATTGCCATTATAGGTGATGCCGATGTTGATGGTTCCAGCAAGGTAGCGGAAGATCCGCTTCAGTGCCTTCTGGTGCTCTGATCCGGGATTAGCCAAGTGCTGGCTCACAGCGCTCACAGCCTGTGCGAGGTCCGGCCTGGTTGCCACCATCAGGTACATGAGACTGCCGACGGCGCTCTGGTACTTCTGCCGCTCAGGTGCATTTGCTTCTCCATTGAAGCTCACGAGGTACTGCCGCGTCTCCAGCGGCGTGCCGATGGGTCTTGCCTCTGCCATGCCGAACCGGCATGGCAAAACATCCTTGATGTAGCGGCTCTGCTACAGCGAGAGAGAGCGTGACTTGCGGTCACGCGTGATTTGGATACCGAGGAAGTATGATGCCTCCCTGAGATCAGACATCTGGAAGCGCTCCTTCATGGCTTCCTTGAACTCCTGTAGTGCAGACATGCTGTTGGAAAGGAGGAGCATGTCATCCACATAGACAATGATGATGAGGATCTCATGCTCATGCTGCCAGCGATACACGCTTTAGTCACACTCGCTGCGCTCAAACCCCATGCACTGCAATGCCGCATCCAATTTCTGGTTCCAAGCACGCGACGCTTGCTTGAGGCCATACAACGACTTCTGTAGCTTGCAAACCAGGTGCTTCTGGCCATCCATGACGAACCCCTCCGGCTGCTCCATATAGATCTCCTCCTCCAAGTCACCATTCAAGAATGCCGTCGTGACATCCATGTGAACCTCAAAGTCCTCAGCTGCTGCATAAGAGAGGAGCGTGCGCACAGAGGCAAACTTTGCAACAGGGGCAAAAGTTTCTGTGTAGTCGATGCCCTCCTGCTGCAAGTAGCCCTTGGCGACCAGCCTCGCCTTGTTCTTTTCCAGGTTACCATCTGCTCCCCGCTTCTTCTTGAACACCCATTTGCACTTGATCACCTTACGTCCTTGTGGACGCTCAGTCAGCTCCCACGTACCGTTGTCTAGCTGCGACTGTATCTCCTGCTGCACGGCTTGCGCCCAATCTGCTGCATCTGGTGCAACCATGGCCTCCTTGTATGATGTTGGCTCATCTGAATCTGCTGCAACTGCGACGTTTATCTGTTCTGGTTTCTGCAGCATCCAGAAATGGTCGCGCTCACCAGGCTTGTAATGCACCCTAAGAGGGTACCTGCGACCTGGTGCTGGAGCGTTAGCGGGCGGCTGGCGCGGTGTTGTTGGCACAACTGCTACTACTGGTGGTGCTACATCTCCCTCCTCTGCTTCTGCCGATGAGGCTGCTGTATCTGCAACATCAGACATGAGAGAGTAGAGTGATTCTCCCATTGTCACAGTAAAGGAAGGATCGAGAGAAACTGGGTCAAGAAGAATTTCTACTCCAACTGTCTCGTCAGCTGCTGGTTCTGCTACCTTTTCACACACGATGTTGGTGCCAATGACATTGCTCTCGTTGAATACGACATCCGTGGAGATGATGACGTGGCCTGTATCCCTCTCGTAGAGGCGATACGCCTTGCTTGCCACGTCGTAGCCAATCATCAGCATCTGCGCACTCTTCGCATCCCACTTTTGCCGCTTCTCTTTTGGCACGTGCATGTGCGCCAAGCTGCCTAACGCGCAAAGATGACCCACGCTTGGCTTCTTGTCGAACCACGCTTCGTACGACGTCATGTGCTCTAGCGCCTTAGTTGGACTGCGGTTCTTNTTGCTCTCGTTGAATACGACATCCGTGGAGATGATGACGTGGCCTGTATCCCTCTCGTAGAGGCGATACGCCTTGCTTGCCACGTCGTAGCCAATCATCAGCATCTGCGCACTCTTCGCATCCCACTTTTGCCGCTTCTCTTTTGGCACGTGCATGTGCGCCAAGCTGCCTAACGCGCAAAGATGACCCACGCTTGGCTTCTTGTCGAACCACGCTTCGTACGACGTCATGTGCTCTAGCGCCTTAGTTGGACTGCGGTTCTTGATGTAGACCGCAGTGCTCACGGCTTCAGCCCAGAAGTCGTACGTCAGCCGAGCCGCGTGCAGCATGGAGCGCGCCGACACCACAATGGTACGGTCGGCGCAATCTGCTACACCGTTCTGCTGCGGCGAGTATGGCGTGGTAAGCTGCGCCTTGATGCCAGCTACTGCGAGGTAGTCCTGGAATTCCTTGCTGAGGTACTCTCCACCGCGGTCGCTGCGCAACGCCTTGATCTTCTTGCCAGATTGGTTCTCCACCATGGCCTTGAACTCCTTGAACCTGTCAAAGCACTAGTCCTTGGAGGAATGGAAGTACACAGAAGTGTAACGGCTGAAATCATCAATGAAGGTGAGAAAGTACCTAGATCCTCCAAAGCTCTGGGTCTGCATCGGTCCGCACAAGTCCGTGTGGACCAACTCCAACACCTCTTTTGCACGCTCCCCTACTCCAGAGAACGCCTCGCGGTGTTGCTTCCCCTCCAAACATCCCATGCATAACTGCTGCTCAAAGTTAGAGATGGTAGGCAGGTCATGTACCATCTGCTTTGCTTGAAGCTGCTGCAAGGCGCGCATGCCAATATGGCCGTAGCGCGCATGCCACATCTCGCCATCTGTCGCCTGCACCACTCCTGCAAGACTCTGCTCACGCGAAATCTTAGTCCCCCCCAGCAGGCGGTACATGTCGCCCTCCTTCACCGACTTGGCCAACTCCTCTCCTGTTTCCTTGTTGAGGATGTAGCTATAGTCATCATTGAAGACAACGCGCAGTCCTGTGTTGGTGAGAGAGGACACTGAGAGAAGGTTGAACGCAGCATCAGGCTCATACAGCACGCCATGGAAAACTCCCACTTCAATGCCACGCGGGGTCTCCAACTACATCTCCACAATCCCAATCCCCTCAGCATACACCATCCAATCATCACCCAAAGCAATCGGCCGAGGAGGAATGGAGAGCAGCTGTGTGAACTACTCCTTGTGGTACGTCAGACTCTTGGTACACCCCGAGTCCTTGTACCACGCCAAATCCGCCTTTTCCCTCTGCGACATGTCAGACTTTGCCATAAAGAGGCGGTCGCGCACCTCCTTGGCGACGTTCATGTTGCCAAAATGGCGCACGCTAGTCTGGTTCTGCTGCTGCTGCTGCTGCAGCTGCTGCTACTGCTGCCGTTGCTGTGACTCCTGCTGCTGTTGCTGTGGAGATTGCTGCTTTTGCTGCTGCTGCTGCTGCTCCTTCTGGTCCCTCTTAAACTTGAAGCACTCTTTCTTGTAGTGCCCCTCTTTTTGGCAATAGTGGCAGTTGCCCTTCTTCTTGCCTCTCTGCTACCCGGGCTGCTGCTGCTACTGGTTGCGTGAGCCCATGGCCATGAAAGCTGCTTCACTACTGCTGCTGCCGCCATTGCGCTTTGATGCATTGCGACGCAATTCCACCTGCACCAAGTGCGTGGAGATGAAGTCGAGGTCGAGAGTCGGCTGGCACTCCAACGTCTCTCGCACCGTGTCGTAGCTGGTTGGGAATCCCCTCAGCAAGAGGAGAATGAAGCGCGCCTCTTCCACAAGATTGCCAGCCGCTCTCAACTGTTTCGCCAGCTCCTTTGCCCTGTCCAAATACGCCTCCATCCCTTCATCACCCTGCATTTTCAGCGCCATCATCTTTTCCTCCAAAAGCATGATGAATGTAGGGTCCTTGCTCTCATACTTCTTGCATAACGTATCCCACCACTCCTTTGCAGTAGCCTTATCACTCATGTACTGAAGATGCGGGTTGGAGATGGTGTTAACAAGCAACCTGTAGGCCTGCCTGTCCTTCTTCTTCCACTCCTCGTACGTCGCTGGTACAGCTGCAAAAGAACCCGCATAAGCTGCACCCTTTTTCGGCGTCTTCCCCGCCACGACCTGCGCTACGGTGATGCCTTTTGCCTGTGGAACTGGAGCCGGCTCGTCGCCGCTCACCACCTCCCACAAGCCCCTCTCCTCCAAAAGGAGGCGGGTACGGATCTTCCAAAACGTGAAGTTGGCGCATCCGCCCAGCCTCTCCAAAGGCTGGGCTGCTGTTACAACGCCAGCTGCTGCCATTTTGAGCCTTGATGATGCTCAGCGCTGTCCTTGGATGGCGGCGCTACCCCTGCTTCTGCTGCTGCTTCTGCCAGAAATATGTCTGACAGAAAATGGACTGTAGATGCCAGAAGACTACGAATTTTGAAAAACTGAGCCCACCACTGGAAAAGTCAGCTCAAAACCTTTCAGATCGACCCATAAAAGAGGGTCATCAACAGGGGATTTTGAAAGATATGCCCTCTTGAAAACAGGGTATGCTTCTGCTCCTACTCCAACTCAGATCAGCCAGTTTGTAAACGGCGTTGCTCCCAAACGAATAAATGGAATGCAAATATTTTTGCACCAATGGAAAGCTTTGGAAAAATACTTTAATTCGCATGTGTCACGTTTTAAATTTGACAAACAAATAAGAGAGTTATGGTCATCAAAAGGCGACACTCTTACGCATAGAGAAGAGTGTAACCCTGGCCGACCTCGTTTTCAGCATAACTCTCAATCCCACTGTTGGATCTTCGCGATCTTGGGCTCGTTGAAGAGCCAGTCTCTTGAACTTGAGGTTCCAGTGGTTGATTGTCAAATCTGGCGAAGGTTTCACCCCAACCCGTCACTCTCAAAGTGACGGCCTGTGCTGGCTGGAAGTGGTAGAACTTGGCTCTGATACCAAATGTTGGATCTTGAGGAGAGAGGGAGCCTTGGAGCAGCGAGCATGTGTGATTGGAAGGGCATCACTTGTGCTGAAGAATGGTTGTTCAATCACTGAAATGATGGAGTACATATAGAGCTAGAGCTTGGGCAAGTCAGCCCTCTCACAAGCCATACCACTTAGCCATGGAGGCTAAAGCTCACACACTAGAGTCCATAATCTCACACAAGGGAGGAAATCAGCCTAGCAATCAGGCTGACCACTCACACACGACCTAGAGAGCTAGAGAATGCTCTCATGGCACACTCCTAGTGGTCACATAACCCACAAACCCATGGAGAATCGCCATGTGTCCATGGCTAGCACACAAGGATCTCACCTCACCTAAAAAGTAAGGAGAGGTACCTTTATCCTAGTCAGCACACTCTGACAAGGCAATCCTAAGACCAAGGACCTTTTTGGATATTTCTCCCATCAGGTCTTGACCCTGGACCTCTTGCCTTTTTCTTTTCTCAGGCTAAGGCATGGAGCCATCACCCATGCCCACCCAGACATCGACGGTCCATGACCCCCNACCACTTAGCCATGGAGGCTAAAGCTCACACACTAGAGTCCATAATCTCACACAAGGGAGGAAATCAGCCTAGCAATCAGGCTGACCACTCACACACGACCTAGAGAGCTAGAGAATGCTCTCATGGCACACTCCTAGTGGTCACATAACCCACAAACCCATGGAGAATCGCCATGTGTCCATGGCTAGCACACAAGGATCTCACCTCACCTAAAAAGTAAGGAGAGGTACCTTTATCCTAGTCAGCACACTCTGACAAGGCAATCCTAAGACCAAGGACCTTTTTGGGTATTCTCCCATCAGGTCTTGACCCTGGACCTCTTGCCTTTTTCTTTTCTCACGCTAAGGCATGGAGCCATCACCCATGTCCACCCAGACATCGACGGTCCATGACCCCTGAAACTTTGAAAATTCATATCTCCCAATCCGACCATTGGATCGGCCTCAAACTTGGACCGTAGACATTTTGCCACCTGATCTTTCCAATGGTGGAGTGGAATTGGCGATCGGAGCAGGCATCTGGTACTTTCCTGGAACTTGCTCCTCTGGACCTGAAACTGAGCCAGATGGCTCCTTTCCGAGCAACCATACCATACCATAGCATATTAGACCATACCATACTATATCATACCATGACATATCATATAAAACTATACCAAATCATACCATGTCATACCATACCGGACCATACCATTCCATACCATACCATACCATTCCATACCATTCCATACTATACCATACCATACAATATCATACTATACCATACCATACCATACAATAGAATACCATTCCATACCTTACCATATCATACCATACAAGGCCATCATTTACCATACTTTACGATACCAGACCATACTATTCAATGGACTCGGAATGGATGGCATTGTGGCACAAGGCCATTGCTCATAAGTTGGGAACCGAGTGGTCCCTGCTATTTGGCGGCATCAAGGAAAGGCGACACTTGAGTGGTAGGTCTGGCGAGCGATAACATCTTTTTTCTAGGTAATATGTTCAAGCCGTGCATCTCTTTGGGCGAGTTCTCGCTTATGCATCTGGCCCACAGGTGATCCAGTAGTTACATATGGTGTTCATAGCGGCCGAGCAGCCAATCTTGGGATGGGTCGAAGAGGCGGCTTAGCTTATCCTGGCCAAGTTCCTGATGGTAGATGTAGTTGTCTAGGTCGTCATGACGTGAGGGATTATGGATGGAAAATCGGGTGTTTTGCTGAATTGCATGAGGTAGGTGGTGGTTGGAGACGAGCGCGTAATGCGTTTCTAAGCTAGGTTCTTGGCCTCATTGCTTTGGCCAAACCTTTTCGAGAGTACAATTGATACCACTAAATGAGGCAATCTAGCAGTTTGTGGGACATTCATTGGAGAGCATTGCTCGGTTACAGATGGAAGTGGCGTTAGCACTCTAATAGCTGGTCGTGAGGGTGCCAACTAGAGTGGATACTGTGGTCCATACTATAGTGGCACAGTTTAATGTCTAATGTGATTGGGTTGACTGAGTAATGATGTGTTCAGTGCGTGCAATTTGGTGGAGGGAGTGATGGTTTCCAAAGCCATGAGGGCATGGGGGTTATAACGTCTCTTCCCTACGTTAGCCCTCTTCTATGATCAGCCATCAGACCTCTATTACAAGAAAGGAGTCTGGGGCATTGTGCTGCAATTAGAGAGAGGGGTCAGGCATGGAGACACAATTAGACCAGTCTTGTATGCGCTCACCCAACAACACCCTCTAGAGGCAATGCATGCGGCGATGGAGAGTGTGAGGCAGGTACTAGCTTACGTGGATGACACATACTTGGTGGGTGTGGCTTGCAAGCTTGGGGCAGGCTTTGCTGCATTGTATACTGGTTTGGTTTGGTTGGTTTAGAGGTTCAGTTGCACGAGTGCAAGGTGTAAATGCCTCCTTGTATGGGGCAGGTTCCTGGAGACCTAGTAAGTGTATACTAGGTGGTCAAAGGTGTAGTAGTGTTGGGGATCCCCCTCGGGACTTGGGAGTTTCACAATGAAGAGGAGGTATTTGCAACTCAAGCGAAGCTCCTTGATGCACAGGCAGCATACAGTGTCATCTGCAAGGGCCTTACGCAGCGCCTTCAGCACCTCATGTAATTGACAGCTCCTTACAAGAGTTGGACAACGTGACTACATCAGTTTGAAAAGCAAGTGTGGATATGTTTGCGATCTGAGCTGTGGCTAGAGGAAATTGCTATGGGGCAAGAGACAGAAGCCCTCGTCCATGCTAACCGGCAGGCACAGCTTCCTATTCAATGGGAGGACTATTGTTGACCTCCTTTCCGGACTTGGCCCCTATCTCTTGGTCTTGCAGCTGCTCCATATATACCTGATATGCCCCTTTGTACAAACATGATGTTTTCACAGGCTCAAGTTGGACTAGAAATTCATTACTCCCTTGGAGGAAGTCCCCTAATTTTGGTCCAGATAGACAAGGCATGCACAACTCCTTTGGAGCAAGTCCCATTGGTCAAAATGGGATAGTATCGCTAGGAAGCATTACCTAGGACAACTCCTTATGTTATAGACGTTCCAAAGTTAGTCTGTACAACAAGAGGTCAGAGGGTCAAATCAAAGCTTAGTGACTAGTTTTCTTTGTAACCAGGAATATTCTAAGGGATATCTTAGAACATTCCAAAGTCCATCCTAGTGGCTAGCGCCACTTGGTGGTCATAGAGAGCACCATGTTGGAAGGGGAGATGATGCAATCCAAATTTCCCCTAAAGTAGCACATCCAAGGAGTCATTGCATGCCTAGGTTTGAGGGTGGCTTTAAGACTATAAGTACATATAAGCTGCATGTGATTCCTTACAGTTCTTACCTTTGAGACTCCTTAAAGACTTTTCCATCAAATGCAGACACTGAGAATCATTGGTCGGTCTAAGATGTAAGAGCTAGCTCGCGCAAACATGACAATTTTCTTTGGACATAGTACAAAGACGCAATCCTATGAATTGCTCAATGTAAAACCGTTGTCCTGAGGGTCATACCTCCTCCTAGTTGCAATACTAGGATTGGAAGGCACATGTTTTGGCAGCCTTGTTTTCTAGTCCATTGCCTCACAACGGTTGAGACAAGGTTCTGGGTCCACACTCATGAGTTGTAAGGCGTGCTTATGTACGCTCTCTTGCCCGCTTTGTCTTGCTGTGTACATGATCTCTATCACCTCCATCTTCCTTATCTGCTCCATTAGCTCCAACGGCAGGTACGGGCACTTAGCAAACAAGGAGCAAGTTTAAGCTCTGCCCTTGGAGGTACAACACTTGGACCTTAACAAGGATAAGCTCAACCCTTCAAGGCACAACCTTGGGTTTTGCAGAGAGCGTTTCTACTCCATTTGTATGTGTTGAACAACAAACAGACAAGTATTAGATTTGCATGTTCTAGACTCGTAGCAGACAACACCCTTTAGTAGCGTTTATCGCCTTCAACAAGGCACAATCAGTGAAGTAATGAAGTGGTGTAACGACATCGTAGGTGCTGAGTATAGAGCAAGTTAATGATGTCATGTCAATTTCACAATGATAGGTTTCCCCTAGAGGAAATGGCAATTTGAGATTGTCATGAGGGTACGTAGCTATTTGGATGTGTTCCTTAGAGAGATGGTTAAAACTAGCAAAAACCAACGCTAGGAATTCAGCATGGAGTGTCAAAACAACATGGTGCTTGCAATTATTGTGACATCAGTACATGAGACAGAGCATATCCACCTCTAAGGCATCACACATGCATCAAAGGCTTATGAAAACCTTACAAGTGAACACCAAATAAGGGTTCTTGAAAATTGCCTCTTCATCCTTTAAAATGGATATTGAGGAGGGTGATGAAGAATAAATAATTCTGGAATTCCTCAAGTAGTTTGAAGGACTAGTATACCAAGTGATCCAAATGAGCTAAGAAATGGATACCAACATGCACGACATGATCCTCCTCATGACGGTACCTGAAAGGCAAGGTCCTCTACTCAATATCGTTGATAGTTTGAAGGAGGATGATTTGATGTCTGAGGCGGTGTTGGAGTACGTGCATAAACAGGCCATGCATCGCAACAGTAGTATAGGTGGCATTTCTGTTGGGGAAGGAGCCATCTGGCTCAGTTTCAGGTCCACAGGAGCAAGTTCCAGGAAAGTACCAGATGCCTGCTCCGATCGCCAATCCAACTTCACCATTGGGAAGATCAGGTGGCAAAATGTCTACGGCCCAAGTTTGAGACCGATCCAACGGTCGGATGGGGAGATATGAATTTTTGAAGTTTCGGGGGTCATGGACCGTCGATGTCTGGGTGGGCATGGGTGATGGCTCCATGCCTTAGCCTGAGAAAAGAAAACGGCAAGAGGTCCAGGATCAAGACCTGATGGGAGAAACATCCAAAAAGGTCCTTGGTCTTAGGATTGCCTTGTCAGAGTGTGCTGACTAGGATAAAGGTACCTCTCCTTACTTTTTAGGTGAGGTGAGATCCTTGTGTGCTAGCCATGAACACATGGCGATTCTCCATGGGTTTGTGGGTTATGTGACCACTAGGAGTGTGCCATGAGAGCATTCTCTAGCTCTCTAGGTCGTGTGTGAGTGGTCAGCCTGATTGCTAGGGTGATTTCCTCCCTTGTGTGAGATTATGGACTCTAGTGTGTGAGCCTTAGCCTCCATGGCTAAGTGGTGTGGCTTGTGAGAGGGCTGGCTTGCCCAAGCTCTAGCTCTATATGTACTCCATTATTTTGAGTGATTGAACAACCATTCTTCAGCACAAGTGATGCCCTTCCAATCACACATGCTCGCTGCTCCAAGGCTTCCTCTCTCCTCAAGTTCCAACATTTGGTATCAGAGCCAAGTTCTGCCACTTCCAGCCAGCACAGGCCGTCACTTTGAGAGTGACGGGTTGGGGTGAAACCTTCACCAAATTTGACAATCGACCACTGGATCTCCAATTTCAAGAGACAATCTTTCCAACGAGCCCAAGATCACAAAGATCCAACAGTCGGATTAAGAGTTTTGGTCAAAACGAGGTCTGCCAGAGCTACACTCTTCTCTATGAGTAAGACTGTCGCCTACTGATGACCATAACTCTTTCATTTCTTTGTCAAATTTAAAACGTGGTACATGCCAATTCTAGTGTTTTTCCTCAGCTTTCCATTGATGCAGAAATATTTGCATTCCATCGATTCGTTTGAGAGAAACGCCGTTTACAAACTGGCATACCCTGTTTTCAAGAGGTCATATCTTTCAAAATCCCCTGTTGATGACCCTGTTTTATGGGTCGATCTGAAAGGTTTTGAGCTGAATTTTCCAGTGGTGGGCTCAGTTTTTCAAAATTCCCAGTCTGCTGGCACCTACAGTCCATTTTCTGTCAGACAGATTTCTGGCAGAAGCAGCAGTAGAAGCAGGGGTAGCGCCGCCATCCAAGGGCAGCGCTGAGCATCACCAAGGCTCAAAATGGCAGCAGCTAGCGTTGTGACAGCAGCCCAGCCTTTAGAGAGGCTCGACGGACGTGCCAACTTTACGTTTTGGAAGATCCGTACCCGCCTCCTTTTGGAGGAGAGGGGCTTGTGGGAGGTGGTGAGCGGCGACGAGCCGGCTCCAGTTCCACAAGCAAAAGGCATCACCGCAGTGCAGGTGGTGGCGGGGAAGACGCCGCAAAAGGGTGCAGCTGATGCGGGTTCTTCTGCAGCTGTACCAGCGACGTACGAGGAGTGGAAGAAG
>SZWC01002425.1:187335-212007 GCA_023375785.1 Penium margaritaceum
GACGCGCTTCATCCTCCTCTTGCTGAGGGGACTCCCAACCAGCTACGACATGGTACGAGAGACACTGGAGTGCCAGCCAACTCTCGACCTCGACTTCATCTGCACACACCTGGTGCAGATGGAATTGCGTCGCAATGCGGCAAAGCGCAATGGCGGCAGTAGTAGTGAAGCAGCTTTCATGGCCATGGGCTCACGCAACCAGCAGCAGCAGCAGTCCGGGCAGCAGAGAGGCAAGAAGAAGGGCAAGTGCCACTATTGCCAGAAAGAGGGGCACTACAAGAAAGAGTGCTTCAAGTTCAAGAGGGACCAGAAAGAGTAGCAGCAGCAGCAGCAGCAAAAGCAGCAATCTCCACAGCAACAGCAGCAGCAGTCACAGCAATGCCAGCAGCAGCAGCAGCAGAACCAGACTAGCGTGCGCCATTTTGGCAACATGAACGGCGCCAAGGAGGTGCGCGACCGCCTCTTCATGGCAAAGTCTGACATGTCGCAGAAGGAAAAGGCGAATCTGGCATGGTACAAGGACTCGGGGTGTACCAAGAGTCTGACGCACCACAAGGAGTGGTTCACACAACTGCTCTCCATTCCTCCTCGGCCGATTGCTTTGGGTGATGATCGGGTGGTGTATGCTGAGGGGATTGAGATTGTGGAGATGTGGTTGGAGACCCCGCGTGGCACTGAAGTGGGAGTTTTCCATGGCGTGCTGTATGTGCCTAATGCTGCGTTCAACCTTCTCTCAGTATCCTCTCTTACCAACACAGGACTGCGCGTTGTCTTCGATGATGACTATGGCTACATCCTCAATAAGGAAACAGGAGAGGAGTTGGCCAAGTCGGTGAAGGAGGGCGACATGTACCGCCTGCTGGGGGCGACCAAGATCCCGCGTGAGCAAAGTCTTGCAGCAGTGGGGCTGGCGACAGATGGTGAGATCTGGCATGCGCGCTATGGCCACATCGGCATGCGCGCCTTGCAGCAGCTTCAAGCAAAGCAGATGGTGCGTGACCTGCCTACCATCTCTAACTTTGAGCAGCAGTTATGCATCGGATGTTTGGAGGGGGAGCAACACCGCGAGGCGTTCTCTGGAGCAAGGGAGCGTGCAAAAGAGGTGTTGGAGCTGGTCCACACGGACTTGTGCGGACCGATGCAGATCAAGAGCTTTGGAGGCTCTAGATATTTTCTCACCTTCATTGATGATTTCAGCCGTTACACTGCTGTGTACTTCCTTTCCTCCAAGGACCAGTGCTTTGACAGTTTCAAGAAGTTCACGGTCATGGTGGAGAACCAATCAGGCAAGAAGATCAAGGCGTTGCGCAGCAACCGCGGCGGAGAGTATCTGAGTAAGGAATTCCAAGACTTCCTCGTAGCAGCTGGCATCAAGGCGTAACGTACCGCGCCATACTCGCCGCAGCAGAACGGTGTAGCAGAACGCGCCAATCGTACCATTGTGGAGTCGGCGCGCTCCATGCTGCACGCGGCCCGGCTGACCTACGACTTCTGGGCTGAAGCCGTGAGCACTGCGGTCTACATCAAGAACCGCACTCCAACCAAGGCCCTGGAGCAGATGACGCCGTACGAGGCGTGGTTCGGCAAGAAGCCGAGCGTGGGTCATCTTCGCGCGTTTGGCAGCTTGGCGCACATGCACGTGCCAAAAGAGAAGCGGCAAAAGTGGGACGCGAAGAGTGCGCAGATGCTGATGATTGACTACGACGTGGCAAGCAAGGTGTATCGCCTCTACAAGAGGGATACAGGCCACGTCATCATCTCCAAGGATGTCGTCTGCAATGAGAGCAACGTCATTGGCACCAACATCGTGTGTGAAGAGGCAGCAGAACCAGCAGCGAACGAGACGATTGGAGCACAAATTCTTCCTGATCCAGTTTCTCCCGATCTTTCGCCTACTGTGACAGTGGGAGAATCACTCTACTCTCCCATGTCTGATGCTGCAGATACAGCAGCCTCATCGACAGAATTAGAGGAGGGAGATGTAGCACCACCAGCAGCAGCAACTGTGCCAGCAGCATCGCGCCAGCCACCCGCTAACGCTCCAGCACCAGGTCGTAGGTACCCTCTTAGGGTGCGTTACAAGCCTCGTGAGCGCGGCCATTTCTGGATGCTGCAGAAACCACAACAGATGAACGTCGCAGTTGCAGCAGATTCAGATGAGCCAACGTCATACAAGGAGGCCATGGCTGCACCGGATATAGCAGATTGGGCGCAAGCCGTGCAGCAGGGGATACAGTCGCAGCTGGAGAACGGCACGTGGGAGCTGATTGAACGTCCACCAGGACGTAAGGTGATCAAGTGCAAGTGGGTCTTTAAGAAGAAGCGGGGAGAAGATAGTAAGCTGGAAAAGTACAAGGCGAGGCTGGTCGCCAAGGGCTACTCGCAGAAGGAGGGCATCGACTACACAGAAACTTTTGCCCCTGTTGCAAAGTTTGCCTTTGTGCGCACGCTCCTCTCTTATGCAGCAGCTGAGGACTTCGAGGTTCACCACATGGATGTCAAGACGACATTCTTGAATGGTGACTTGGAGGAAGAGATCTACATGGAGCAGCCGGAGGGGTTCGTCATGGATGGCCAGAGCACCTGGTCTGTAAGCTGCAGAAGTCGCTGTACGGCCTCAAGCAAGCGTTGCGTGCTAGGAACCAGAAGTTGGATGCGGCGTTGCAGTGCATGGGTTTTGAGCGCAGCGAGTGTGACTACAGCGTGTATCGCTGGCAGCATGAGCATGAGATCCTCATCATCATTGTCTATGTAGATGACATGCTCCTCCTTTCCAACAGCATGCCTGCACTGCAGGAGTTCAAGGAAGCCATGCAGGAGCGCTTCCAGATGTCTGATCTCGGGGAAGCATCATACTTCCTCAGTATCGAGATCACGCGTGACCGCAAGTCACGCTCTCTCTCGCTGCAGCAGAGCCGCTACATCAAGGATGTTTTGCAGCCGTTCGGCATGGCAGAGGCAAAACCCATCGGCACGCCGCTGGAAACCCTCGTGAGCTTCAATGGAGAAGCAAATGCAGCTGAGCGGCAAAAGTACCAGAGCGCCGTCGGCAGTCTCATGTACCTGATGGTGGCAACCAGGGCGGACCTCGTACAGGCTGTGAGCGTTGTGAGCCAGCACATGGCTAATCCCGGACCGGAGCACCAGAAGGTAGTGAAGCGGATCTTCCGCTACCTTGCTGGAACCATCAACATCGGCATCACCTACAACGGCAATGACAACAGTATCATCGGCTACACAGACGCAGATTGGGCTTCAAACCCTGAGGACCGCAAGTCCATCTCTGGACATGTGTTCCTCATGAATGGTGGGGCCATCAGTTGGTGCAGCAAGCGGCAGGTGATCGTGGCCACCTCGAGTACAGAAGCTGAGTACGTATCTCTCAGCTTTGGAGCCAAGGAAGCAGTTTGGCTCCAACGTCTCATGGCAGAGATGAGTGGGAGTGTAGCAGTTCCAGTTCCTGTGCGCGTCGACAACCAGAGCGCAATCGCACTCGCCAAGAATCCTGAGCACCATGCACGCACCAAGCTCATTGACATCGCATATCATTTCATCAGGCACATGGTGCATGAGGGTACTATCAAGCTGGAGTTTACTCCAACGAGCAACCACGTCGCTGATTTCTGCACCAAGCCAGTGACCCGTGAGAAGCAGCACTTCTACATGAAGGCATGTGGACTCAGCCCACTCTGACTGCGGCAAAGTGGGAGATTATTGGGAAAGGAGCCATCTGGCTCAGTTTCAGGTCCACAGGAGCAAGTTCAAGGAAAGTACCAGATGCCTGCTCCGATCGCCAATCTGACTTTCTTATTGGAAAGATCACGTGGCAAAATGTCTACGGCCCAAGTTTGAGACCGATCCAACGGTCGGATTGGGAGATATGAATTTTTTAAGTTTCGGGGGTCATGGACCGTCGATGTCTGGGTGGGCATGGGTGATGGCTCCATGCCTTAGCCTGAGGAAGAAAAAGGCAAGAGGTCCAGGATCAAGACCTGATGGGAGAAATATCCAAAAAGGTCCTTGGTCTTAGGATTGCCTTGTCAGAGTGTACTGACTAGGATAAAGGTACCTCTCCTCACTATTTAGGTGAGGTGAGATCCTTGTGTGCTAGCCATGGACACATGGCGATTCTCCATGGGTTTGTGGGTTATGTGACCACTAGGAGTGTGCCATGAGAGTATTCTCTAGCTCTCTAGGTCGTGTGTGAGTGGTCAGCCTGATTGCTAGGCTGATTTCCTCCCTTGTGTGAGATTATGGACTCTAGTGTGTGAGCCTTAGCCTCCATGGCTAAGTGGTGTGGCTTGTGAGAGGGCTGGCTTGCCCAAGCTCTAGCTCTATATGTACGCCATCATTTTGAGTGATTGAACAACCATTCTTCAGCACAAGTGATGCCCTTCCAATCACACATGCTCGCTGTTCCAAGGCTCCCTCTTCTCTCAAGTTCCAACAATTTCTACCTATGCTACACAATAAAGTGGCCGGGACAATAATTCCTTTGTGGTTAAAGCGGCTACTAAAGCAATGGCGTAGGGAGAAAAGGTAGTAGTGGCGTTGCAAAGGGTACAAAGAATCATCAAAAGTTCCATAATTGTGGAAAGCGAGGACATTAGGTCCCAAAGTATAGGGTTTGAAGAAAAAAGATGGAGATCATGGTTGCTCAAATCAAGGCAAATGAAAGGGTAAGGAGTTGACAAATACAATGGCTGACAGCCTGGAGAGAGCCAAGGGAGTAGCACTACTCAAGCCCAGAACATATAGGCTTGACTCTTGTAAGAACCATCACTATTTAAGGGAGAAGGATGGGTCTATCTCCATTGGGGATATTGAACATCACTTTAGGTGTGCTTATCGCAGCCTTGTCCACACACAAGGAAAGGGAGATAAGTTTATCATCATGAATTTTAACCATGCTGAAAAGTCTTGAATCTCAAGAACATCATCTACATGCCATCTTTAACACCAAACCTCTTGCCTGAGACCAAAATCACGGACCACGACATGACGGTTGTCCTCACAAGAGAGGCCGTGATGGTTTAGAAGAAGGTCATTAAGATCTCTTATCCAAAGAGAGTGTTGTGGCATAGGTCCCAAGAGTTGATGGGCTCAATGTACTGCAAACCACACCACTCAAGGGTACAAATGAGGGATATGGAGCTGTTGAACATCCCAAGTCTCCAAAGCCTGATGTCCCACCTTGGGCATTCACCATAGAGGCTAGCTCCATGAAACACACAGATGCTAAGCTATGATACAAGCGCTTTGGCCATGTGGCTGACAATACACTACAAGCTATGTAGCAACATGAATTGGTCCATGCGATAGAGGGATATAACACACAAGATGAGGGAAAGTGCAAGAAGTTGTGTTAGCCATGCCTCTGACGCAAGGTGAATAAAAAGCCCTTTGAGCATAATGGACAACGTGGGGCAACAATCTTGGACCTGATTCATTCCGATGCGTTGGACCATTCCGCAATTCTTCAAACGGCAGTAGGAAGTTCTTCATGATCTTCATTGACGACCAAAGTTCCCAGATGCGGATCTGCTTCCTGAAGACAAAGGGAGAGGTGAAGGAGAAGTTACAAGAGTTTGTCGCCCTGCTAGAGGGTAAGATGACCAAGAAGGTCAAGGCATTGCGCACAGTCAATGGTGGTGAATACAAGGCGTACAAAGGTTGGTTGAACCAACACGACAACAACAACTAGACAACCACGCCTTACACCCCCAGAGCAATGGCGTAGTCAAGCGGATAAACCAAAACCATCATCGGCATGACACAAAGCATGCTCTTTGACGTCAAACCCCCACCTTGTTTATGTGCTATAAGTGCAAGAACCGCTGACAACGTTGTGAATCTAACCTCGGCAGCTACGTTTGGAAGATGTAATAAGAAGCAACAATTGAATAAGTTGCGGGTACAAAAAGAGGCTTGATCAGGGAAGAAGCTAGAGACCTCACACTTGAGGAGTTTTTGCTGCACTATCCGGGCAAAGATCCAAAGAGGAGAAGGAAGTGGCAAGTGTAATCCACGCGCTTGAACGTGCGTAATGATCAGATATCACATGCAAGGCCTACAAGCTATGAGACCAAGTAACAAGTAAGCTCTTGAATCGCCAAGACGTCAAGTCCGATGAAAGGATGCTTGTTAAGGGAGTGTGGCTAGGTCCTGTCCATGCTCCCAAATCACAAGAGTCAATGCATTGATGGATTCAAGTCATCAAGCACCTAAGAACTAGTACATGATGCCTGTGAAGCAGAATCATTGTACAGTAAAGAGAGTGGCTGTGGAGGCTCAAACAACGGATTCTGACACTAAGTCTGAGTTTCCCAATGCCTCTGAGTTGAAGTCCGAGGCTGGTAGTTCTTCCTCAAACAGTGGATCACTCACAGCAAAAGAGCAACAAATGGAACTGTAGAAGAACCAGGAGTAACACTTGTGTGTTCTTCTCTTTTTGTACATGATCAATGCCTTAGGGGTAAACATTGGATCTTCCCTTTTCCTTGGATGAAAAAGGAAGGGTTATTGTCCCCTCAGCCAAACCCTTTGGTGCTGTCGGTGCCATTGACAACGGAGGCTAGAATCTTCATTCACTTCCCCTATTGGCGTTGTTTGTGCCAAGATAAAGAGGGGAGAGAGACTCCTCCCTCACACAACGCCTTCAGTGCAATCAATGCCAGAGCGGGGCTTGAGAGGGGGAATGTCCCCTTTCCTCCCCTCGGCACCGTTGGCGATGTGAGAGTGGGGGAGAGGTAGGGTGTCCCTCTCTTCCCGTTAGCGCTGTTGGCAGCAGTGGAGGGGAGGACAAGAAGGGACGATGCCCCTCCTCTCCCATGTTTTCTTGGCTATATAGCAAACTCATTGGCGATCGAGTTTCGTTTTGTCAAGGGAATTCTCTTCTTTCTTGTTTCCCTTAAAGGCAATTCATCTTACTAGTTTGATATTGTACAAGCATGTGAACTCTCCTCGTGCTGGGTGAAATCTCTTTGGGCGCCTTTGGCTTATCCTTATTGATCTCCTCATGTTATGTTATTTTTTTCTAGGTGTCAAACATTCCGTTGTTGAAAAAATTTCAGCAAAGGAGAATTTCTGTTTTTGCATGGATAGAACGACAAAATCGGGCAAAACATCAAAGATTTTTCACAATTTTGACTCTGAAACAAATGTAACAATTATGAGTTGTCTTACAATTACCTATAGAACCTTGAGCATTGGTCCTCGAAAAAGTCCTCCAAGAAGAGTGGCCTGGTGGTCTTCTCAACCATATTGGCTGAAATTTAGTCACCGGGCCGGGACATGACCTAGTGACCTCTTGTTCCAGAGACTAAATTTGGAACGTCTAAGCCACAAGGAGTTGTCCTAGGTAGTGTTTGGTAGCTATAATATCCAGATTAGACCAAGGGGACTTGCTCCAAAGGAGCAGTGCATGCCTTGTCTATCTAGACCAGACATAGGGGACTTACTCCAAAGGAGCAGTGCATGCCTAGTCCGTCCTGTGTCTATCCAAATATCAGCCATCGACAAGGAGCATATGAGGTCAACAGTTTTGTCCTAACTAGTCTCTGTCAAAGTGATCGCCTGTATTGACAAAAAGTGGTCGAACTTGGCTGTGATACCACGTGTTGGATCTTGAGGAGAGAGGGAGCGAGGGAGCAGCATACATATGGGATTGAAAGAGCATCACTTCTGTTCAAGAATGGTAGTTCAATCAGTCAAAATGATGGAGTACATATAGAGTTAGAGTTAGAGCCAGTCAGCTCTATCACAAGGCACACTACTTAGTCATGAAAGCTAAGGCTCACATACTACAAATCATAATTTCATACAAGAGAGATAGTCAGCCCAACAATAAGGCTAACCACTCACACAAAACCTCAAGAGGTGAGAAATTCTCTCATAGTACACTTTTAGTTGTCACATAACCCATAATCTCATGGAGAATCGCTATGTATCCATGGCTTGCACACAAGGATCTCACCTCACTTAAAACGTAAAGAGAGGTATCCTTTTTCTAGTTAGTACACGGACAAGGCAATCCATAAAGCTCATACCTTTTTGGGTATTTTTCCCATCAGGTCTTGACCTTGCACCTCTTACCTTTCAAACTGCATGAAAAGATGGTTTTGAAAACGTGTTCCAATACAATGGTTCCCGCCGACCGCTCTTGGTCTTACAACCAAGAGATGATATCATCCTTAGAGCCAAGCTTCCACACTAAGTTCATAGGAATCACTTCGTTACATTGTGTCCTTAGCACCTGGCTACTTTCGCGCAAGGAGCGGACTCATCAGGCTTAGACCAACCAAGGCTTCTTTAGTGTGGACGTCCGGTGGACAACTTTATTGGAGTCTCAAAGGTAAGAATTGTAATCAATGAAAGGTACCTGACAGGTTCTTATGCTCTTGGAGCTAGGCTGTAGCCTAGGCAAGCAGTGGCTCCTTGGATGAGCCTCTTTAGAGGCAATCTAGATTGCATCATCCTCTTACCTACATGGTGCTCCGTATGACTGTCAAGTGGCGCAAGCTACAAGGAAAGACCTTGGAATGTTGTAAGATGTGTCTCAGAACCTTCTTTTTTCCTTTGGATCACAAAAAAAATTAGTCACTCGGCTAGGATTTGACCTAGTGACCTCTCGCTCCAGATACTAACTGTGGAACATCTGAGTCACAAGGAGTTGTCCTAGGTAGTGTTTGCTGGCTATACTTTCTAGATTAGACCAAGAGGACTTCATCCAAAGAAGCAATGCATGCCTTGTCTATTTGGACCAGAATGAGGGGATTTACTCCAAAGGAGCAGTGTATGCCTAGTCCGTCTTATGCCTGTCCAAATGTCAGCCATAGACAAGGAGCATATCAGGTCAACAAACTCTCCATTGCAGCTTTGTCCATTAGAGATGAGATCTCTCCTCTCCCCACCACTCTTGGCCTCTATCTTTGTCTGCTGTATTGACCATACTGATGCCTCGAGTACCTGTAGAGTGCAATTCACTGTTCAAGGCCTTTGCTATGCAATTTACAAGTATCTTCCTGATCTCCATGTATTTGAGGTCTACAATCTTCTTTTTGACCAGGTCACGTAAATTGAGGTACTTGATGTCAATGTGCTTAGTCCGTCAGGAGATGACATCATCCTCTGCCATTTTCATGGCACTCTTGTTGTGGATGTAGACATCTGTTACCTCGGTTTGTGACACTTTCATCTCAACAAGTAAACTATGTAGCCATCATGTCTCCTTGCATGCTTTTGAAAAAGTGATGTACTCCGCCTTAGCAGTAGAGAGGGAGACACAATCTTGCTTTCTACTTACCAAAGAAACTTCACCGCCGTTTTAACGGCACCCAAAACCCGAGGTAGACTTTCCATCATCAATTTTTCTTCCCTAATCCGCATCTGTGTAGCACACCAGCTGTAGGGAGTCAGATCCTTCTTCGCCTCCAAACGAGAGTCCCATGTGTTGGGTCTTCTTTAGATTGCACATGATGCGCTTGACTGCTTGCCAGTATTGTCTCCCTGGATTGGCCACAAACCTACTCATCTGTCCCATAGCATAGCAAATGTTAGGGCGTCTTCCGATTATGCCATATATGAGGCTGCCAACAACAGTCTCGTAGGGAATGTTCTCCATCTCATGCCATTTTGTAAACGTGCGAGGGCTCATGGAGGTGGAGAGCATGTTGTCTGTTGTTATGGATTTACTGATGGGCTTGCAGACGTCCATGTTGTAATGCTTGAGGACGTCCATGATGTAATTGATCATTGGTCTCGTTGAGCTCAATGGTGCCTACTACTCGACTGTAGTAGATGGTTATTCTACGATAGAACTTGTACGGACCTCTGTCCTTTGTCTTGAACCTGTTGCTGAGATCTGTCTTCAAAATGTCTAACAGCTCAACCAAAGACCAGCACGTGATCAGGCTTTGCTTTTCCACGTAGAATGCAACGAGCATCAAGCCTTGCACATCCTCTTCCACATAGACACCAGGATCATTTTGGCAGTGTGTGAACGTGAGCCGGACCATGAAGCCGTCCATTTCCTTGTACCACATTCTTAGGATATGTTAGGCATGTAGAGCATTTTGACCAGTTTGGAAAACCTTGTCCTTTGGAGCATTTACACCCTCGAGCACTTCCATCAGCACTTCTTTGTCTAGATTCCCGTAAAGGAAAGCTGTCACGACCATCTTTTGTAGTAGTGATGTCCAACATGGATCTGATGGAAGCAAAGGTGACAACACGTACGAAGTTCTCCTCGTAATCTGACCTTGCATGCTCAAAAAATCCCTTGGCCATTACTCTTGCCTTGTAATTTTTTGTAATACCATTTTGCTTGAACGTTTTCTGGAATATCCACGTTGACTTCACTGTGTGCGCATTTGGGGACCTGTCAATCTCAAGCCATATTTTGTTCTCTTCAATGGATGCAAATTTCCTATCCGCTAAATCGTTCCACTTGGCCGTATGTGGCGTGTAAACAGCTTTGTTACGGTTACAGGCTATTCCTAAGCCAAGCATGACAACCTGAGTACAGTCCATTCTGCAATCTCAGCATCGTAATTGGACAGAGGTTTCTTTTGACGCGTACTACGCAAGATTGTTCCTGGTAGAACTTGTATGTTTAGTTACTTTTGTTACTCCTGAATTGCTAGTGATCCATTATTTGAGAAAAAGTCACTGGCCTCACATTTTCACTTAGAGGCCTCAGATGACTGAGACTCAGTGTCAGAATTTGTCGCTGTGCCCGCCTTTACATCTACTCTCACCGCTATACCATTTTTCATTGGTGCCATTTGCCAATTCTCAAGTGCTTGATCACCTAACTCAAGCAAGATAAGCCACTCTCCTGATTTGGAAGCATGGACAGGATCCAACCACTCTCCCTTGCAAGGTGTCTTATCATCAAAGTTGACATCTTGCCTCCTTATGAGCTTTCGAGCAGCTTGGTCCCACAACCTGTATGTGTTGTGAGTAGTATTGTATCCGACCATTAAAGACTTGCAAGCCCGTGCATCCAACTTGCCACTTCCTTCTCCTGCTTGGACCTTTGTCTGTACAGTATAGCCAAAGACCCTTAAGTGTGAGGCATCTGGCTTCTTCCGTGACCAAGCCTCCTATGGCGTCTTGAGCAGCTTCTCTCGTTGCTTCTTACCATGTATTCCAAGCGCGGTTGCCGTAGTGGAATTCCTAAGGTAGTAAGCAGTTTTTGTAGTTTCAGCCTAGAAGCAAAGTCGTAGTTACACGCCAAAGAACATGCTTTTTGTCAGGTGGTAGTTAGTATGGTTCATGCGCTCGGCAACACCATTACTCTAAGGATGTAAGGTGTGGTGTTCCGGTGCTTGATGTTGTGCTGGATCAACCAGCCTTTGCATGTTTCGTACTCACCACCGTTCTCCGTGTGCAGAACCTTGACCTTCTTGTTTCTCTGCTGCTCTACCATCGCGACAAAATCTTGTAGCTTCTCCGTCATCTTTCTATTTGTCTTGAGGAAGTAGATCCATGTCTCATACTTGCTGCCGCTGTTCAAAGGGGTACGGAATGATCCTCACAGATTAGAGTAAATTAAGTCCAAGGTTGCTATTGTATGTTACTCACTACACTCAAAGGGCTTTCTCTATGCCTTGCCTTGGAGACATGGCTGACACAGCTTCTTCCACTTTCCCTTATGCTTGGCCTTGCATCCCTCCATCCCATCAACCACTTCGTGCTGCTACGTAGCTTAAAGTATCCTGTCCCCCACATGGTCAAACCGCCTGTGCCACAGCTCACCATCTCTGTAGGTGGAGTTGACCATCATGGCGACAGCGCGTAGTTCTATATCAGGCTTTGGAGACATGGGATTTTCAGCCACCGTATATCCCTCATTTGTACTCTCAAGGAGCTTGGTCTGAAGCACTTAGAAATTGGATCTGAAAGGGAGAGGGAGCATTGGAGCAGCAAACATGAGGGACTTGAAGGACGGTACTTGTGCTAAAGAATGGTTGCTGAATCACTCAATATGATGGAGTAGATATAGAGCTAGATCTTGGGCAATTCAGTCCTCTCACAAGCCACACCACTTAGCCATGGAGGCTAAGGCTCACACATAAGAGACCATTATCTAACACAAGGGAGGAAATCAGCCTAGTAATGAGGCTGACTACTCACACACGACCTAGAGAGCTAAAAGATGTTCTTATGGCAAACTCCTAGTAGTCACATAACACAAAATCCCATGGAGAATCACCATGTATCCATAGCTAGCACCCAAGGATCTCACCTTACCTAAAAAGAAAGGAGAGGTACCTTTTTCCTAGTCAGTACACTCTGATAAGACAATCCAAGAATCTAAGACCTTTTTGGATACTCCTCATTTCAGGACTTGACCATGGACCTCTTGCCTTTTTCTTTTCTGAGGCTAAGGCATGGAGCCATTGCCCATGGTCACCCACATATTTGCTGTGGATGACCCCGAAAACTTCAAAAATTCATATCTCCAAATCCGATTGTTGAATGGGCCTCAAAACTTGAACCGTAGACATTTTGCAACCTGATCTTTCCAATGATGAAATAGGATTGAAAATCAAAGTCGCAATCCGGTAGTTTCTTGGAACTTGCCACTATGGACCTGAAATTTAGCCGGATGGTTCCTCTCCCAACAATCTCCCTTTTTGGCGTAGTCAGAGTGGACTGGGTTTACATGCCTTCATGCAAACTACTACTTCTCACAGGTAATTAGCTTGGTACAGAAATCACCGACCTGCTTCCTCGTCGGAGTAAACCCCAGGATGAAATTATCCTCTTACACCATGTACCTTAATAACTGATATACGATATGAATGTGCTTGGTGCATGCATGATGGTCAGGATTCTTGGTGTGTGCCATTGCATTCTGGTTGGTGACAAGTATAGGAACTGGAATTATTGTACTCCCACTCATCTCCGGTATGAGACATTGAAGCCAAACTGCTTCCTTGGCTCCAAAGCTGAAAGAGACGTATTCAGTTTCCGTGCTTGAGGTAGCCACAACCACCTGGCGCTTGTTGCACCAGCTGATGGTCCCATCCTTCATGAGGAACACATGTCCAGAGATGGACGTGTGATCCTCAGGGTTAGAATTCCAATCTGCGTCTATGTAGGTCATGATGTTGTTATCGTTGCCATTCTAGGTGATGCCAATATTCATGGTTCCAGCAAGGTACCGGAAGATCCGCTGTACTGCCTTCTGGTACTGAGGTCCGGGGTTCGCCATGTACTGGCTCATAGTGCTCACGGCGCGTGCAAGGTCCGGCCTGGTTGCCACCATCAAGTACATGAGAATTCCAACAGTGTTGTAGTACTTCTGCCACTTTGCTGCATTCTACTTCTCCATTGAAGCTGAGGATGTACTGCCGCGTCTCTATCAGCGTACTGATGGGTTTGGCCTGGCAAACTCCTACGAGAAATCCTTGATGTAGCGGCTATGCTGCAACGAGAGAGCAAGATTTTCCTCACGCGCGATCTACATTCCGAGGAAGATGCCTCCCCAACATCTGACATTTAGTTCTTCTACCTTTTTGTACATGATGTTGGTATCGATTGTTGGGAAAGGAGCCATCCGGCTCAGTTTCAGGTCTACAAGAGCAAGTTCCAGAAAACTACCAGATTCCTGCTCCGATTGTCGATCCAACCTCATCATTGGAAAGATCAGGTGACAAAATGTCTATGGTCCAAGTTTCAGGCCGATCTTACGGTCGGATTGGGAGATATGAATTTCCAAAGTTGCAGGGGTCATGGACCGACGATGTCTGGGTGGGCATGGGTGATGGCTCCATGCCTTAGCCTGAGAAAACAAAAAGGCAAGAGGTCGAGGTTCAAGACCTGATGAGAGAAATATCCAAAAAGGTCCTTGGTCTTAGGATTGCCTTGTCAGAGTGTACTGACTAGGATAAAGGTACCTCTCTTTTCTTTTCAGGTGAGGTGAGATCCTTGTGTGCTAGTCATGGATACATGGCAATTCTCCATGGGTTTATGGGTTATGTGACCACTAGGAGTGTGCCATGAGAGCATTCTCTAGCTCTCTAGGTTGTATGTGAGTGGTCAGCCTGATTGCTAGGCTGATTTCCTCCCTTGTGTGAGATTATGGACTCAACTGTGTGAGCCTTAGCCTCCATGGCTAGGTGGTGTGGCTTGTGAGAGGGCTGACTTGTCCAAGCTCTAGCTTTATATGTACTCCATCATTTTGAGTGATTGAACAACCATTCTTCAGCACAAGTGATGCCCTTTCAATCACACATGCTCGCTGCTCCAAGGCTCCTTCTCTCTTCCAGATCCAATGCTGGTGATGCTCCATCTCCTTCCTCTGCTTCTGCCAATGAAATTGCTCTAGTTGCTGAATTAGATATGGGAGAATGTCTGCTATCATTGCTTCATTAGCTCTTAGTTCTGCTACCTTTTTGTACATGATGTTTGCACCGATGACATTCCTTTCGTTGTGAACATCCATGGAGATGATAATGTGACCTGTATCCCTCTCATAGAGAGGATACGCGTTGTTTGCTACGTCATAGCCGATCATTACCATCTATGCGCTCTTTGCGTCCCATTCTTGTCGTTTCTCATTGGGTATGTGCATGTGTACCAAACTTCCAAAGGCGCGAAGATGATCTTATCTCGGCTTCTGGTCAAACCACTTCTCGTATAGTGTCATCTACTCCAACGCAGTGGTTACGCTTCAGTCCAAAAGTCATAGGTAAGCCAAGCCGCGGTACCATGGAGCGTACTAACTCAATCATGGTGCCGCTGGTACGTTTTGCTACGCCGTTTTCCTACGGCGAGTACGGCACGGTGTGCTGCGCCTTGATGCCTACCGCTGTAGAGTAGTCCTCGAACTCTTTCCTCAGGAAAGAGTCGATGTAAAATACCTTGATCTTCTTGCCTATTTGGTCGCCACCATCGCCTTGAAATCCTTGAACCTAACAAAGCAGTGGTCCTTGGAGGAAAGGAAGTACACAGCAGTGTAACAGCTAAAATCATCAATGGAGGTGAGAAAATACCTAGAGCCTCAAAAGCTCCGGGTCTGCATTAGGGTACACAAGTTTGTTATAACCAGCTCTAGTACCTCCTTTACGCATTGTCCTGTTCCAGCAAACGCCTCGCAATACTGCTTCCCCTCCAAACGGACAATGAATATTTGCTGCTCAAATTTAGAGATGGTGGGTAAGTCACGCTTCATCTGCTTTGTTTGAAGTTGCTCTTAGACACGCATGCCGATGTGGCCGTAGCGCGCATGCCAGATTTCACCATCTTTGACCTACACCACTATTACAAGGCTCTACTCGCGCGGGATCTTGGTCGCCCACAACAAGCGGTATATGTCTCCTTCCTTCATCGACGAGTCCAACTCCTCTCCTGTTTCCTTGTCGAGGATGAAGCCATAGTCATAGTCAAATTTAAATCGTAGTCTTGTGTTGATGAGAGGGAACACTGAGTGAAAGTTGAACGCAGCATCAGGTACATCGAGTACGCCATGGAACACTCCCACTTCAATGCCACGTAGGATCTCCAATCACATCTCCACAACCTTAATCCCCTCATCATACACTACCCGATCATAATCTGAAGCAATCGGACGGAAGGGAATGGAGAGCAGTTGCGTAAACAATGCAAACCTGCCTCATGCGACGAATTAGAACACGGGTTCCGACACAATGGTTCCCGCCAATCGCACTTGGTATTCCAACCAAGAGATGATATCACCTTCAGAGCCAACGTTCCACACAGAGCGATTCATAAGAATCAATTCCTTGCATTGTATCCTTACTACCAGGTCACTTTTGCGCAAGGAGCAAACTCTTGGAACTTAGACTAACCAAAGTTTGTTAGGAGTCACAAAGGTAAGAACTGTACTCAATGAAAGACAACTATATTGGATCTGGAGGAGAGAGGGAGTCTTATAGCAGCGAGCATATGTGATTGGAAGGGCATGACTTATGTTGAAGAATGGTTGTTCAATCACTCAAAATGATGTAGTACATATAGAGCTAGAGCTTAGGCAAGTCAGCCCTCTCACAAGCCACACCACTTAGTCATGGAGGCTAAAGCTCACACACTAAAGTCCCTAATCTCACACAATCAGCCTAGCAATCAGGCTGACCACTCACACACGACCTAAAGGGCTAGAAAATGCTCTCACAGCACACTCCTAGTGGTCACATAACCCACAATCTCATGGAGAATTGCCAAATATCTATGGCTAGTACACAAGGATCTCACCTCACCTAAAAAGTAAGCACACTTTGACAAGGCAATCCGAAGACCAAGGACTTTTTTGGATATTTCTCCCATCAGGTCTTGACCCTGGATCTCTTGCTTTTTTCTTTTCTCAGGTTAAGGCATGGAGCCATCGCCCATGGTCACCTGGATATCGGCGATTCATGACCTCGAAAACTACGAAAATTCATATCTCCCAATCCGACCGTTGGATCCGCCTCAAACTTTGACCATAGACATTTTGCCACCTGATCTTTATAATAGTAAAGTCAGATTAAAATCGGAGAAGGTATCTGGTGGTTTCCTGGAACTTGCTCCTGTGGACCTGAAACTAAGCCGGATGACTCCTTTCCCAACAATCCCCCACTTTGCCGCAGTCAGAGTGGACTGAGTCCACATGCCTTCATGAAGAACTTTTGCTTCTCACGGGTCACTGGCTTGGTGCAAAAATCAGCGACCTGGTTGTTGGTTGGAGTAAACTCCAGCTTGATAGCACCCTCCTCCATCATGTGCCTGATGAAATGATATGCGATGTTAATGTGCTTGGTGCGTGCATGGTGCTCATGATTCTTGGCGAGAGCGACTGCGCTCTGGTTGTCAACGCGCACAAGAACTGGAACTACTGCACTCCCACTCATCTCTAGCATGAGACGCTGGAGCGAAACTGCTTCCTTGGCTCCAAAGCTGAGAAAGACGTACTCAGCTTCTGTGCTCGAGGAGGCCACGACCACTTGCCACTTGCTGCACCAGGTGATGGCCCCACTGTTCATGAGGACTACATGTCGGGAGATGGACTTACGGTCCTCAGGGTATGAAGCCCAATCTGCGTCTGTGTAGCTGAAGATGCTATTGTTGTTGCCTTTGTAGGTGATCCAGATGTTGATGGTTCCAGCAAGGCAGTGGAAGATCCGCTTCACAGCCTTTTGGTGCTCAGGTCCGGGGTTTACCATATGCTGGCTCATAGTCCTAACAGCGTGTGGGAGGTCCGGCCTGGTTGCCACCATCATGTACATGAGGTTGCCGACGGCACTGTGGTACTTCTACCGCTCAGTAGCGATTGCTTCCCCATAGAAGCTCACGAGGTACTGCCGCGTCTCTAGCGGCGTGCCGATGCATTTTGCCTGTGCCAAGCCAAACCAAGCAAAACATTGTTGATGTAACGGCTCTGGTGTAGCGAGAGAGAGCGTTATTTGCGGTCAGGCGTGATCTGGATAGCGAGGAAGTATGATGCCTGCCTTAGATCATACCTCTCGAAGCGCTCTTGCATGGCCTCCTTGAACTCCTGTAGTGCAGACATGCTGTTGGAAATCGTCTATGTCATCCACATAGACGATTATGATGAACACCTGATGACCATGTTGTCAACGACAGACGCTATAGCCACACTCACTACGTTTGAATCCCATGCACTACCGCCGCATCCAACTTCTGGTTCCAAGAACGCGACGCTTGCTTGAGGCCATATAGCGACTTTTGCAGCTTGTAAACCAGGATCTCCTAGCCAACCATAACGAATTCTTCCGGCTGCTCCATGTAGATCTCCTCCTCCAAGTCACCATTCAAAAATGCCGTCTTAACATCCATGTGGTGAACCTCGAAGTCCACATCTACTGCATAAGAGAGGAGCGTGTGCACAGAGGTAAACTTTACAACAGGGACAAAAGTTTTTCTGTAGTTGATGCCCTCCTCCTGCGAGTAGCCCTTGGCGACCAGCCTCATCTTGTACTTTTCCAGGTTACCATCTGCTCCCCGCTTCTTCTTGAACACCCACTTGCACTTGATCACCTTACGTCTAGGTGGACACTTAGTCAGCTCCCACGTGCCATTATCCAGGTGCAACTGTATCTCCTGCTGCACGGCTTGCACCCAATCTATTGCATCCGGTGCAGCCATGGCCTCCTTATATGACGTTGGTTCATCTGAATCTGATGCAACTGCTACGTTTATCTGTTCTAGTTTCTACAGCATCCAAAAATGGCCGCGCTCACCAGGCTTATAACGCACTGTAAGAGGGTACCGTCGACCTGGTACTGGAGCGTAAGCGGGCGGCTGGCGCGGTGCTACTAGTAAAACTCGTGCTGCAGGTGGTACTACATCTCCCTCCTCTGCTTGTGGCAATGAGGCTGTAGTATCTGCTGCATCAGATATGGGAGAGTAAAGTAAATCTCCTTCTGTCAAAGTAGAGGAAGGATCAGGAGATACTGGGTCAGGAAGGATTTCTACTCCGACAGTCTCGTTAGCTGCTGGTTCTGCTGCCTCTTCACAGACAATGTTGGTACTGATGACGTTGCTCTCATTGAAGACGACATCCCTGGAGATGATGACGTGGCCTGTATCCCTCTCATAGAGGCGATAGGCTTTGCTTACCACGTCGTAGCCAATGATCAACATCTGCATATTACGCAAATGTTGATCATTGGCTTTTCTTTGCGTCCCTCTCTGCCGCTTCTCCTTGGACACGTGCATGTGCACTTGGCTGCCAAATGCTCTGAGATGACCGACGCTCGATTTCTTGCAGAACCACGCCTTGTTCGGCATCATCTGATCCAGCGCCTTAGTTGGACTACGGTTCTTGATGTAGACGGCATTGCTCACGGCTTGAGCCCAGAAGTCGTAGGTCAGCCGAGGCGCGTGCAGCATGGAGCACGCCGACTCCACAATGGTACGTTTGACGCGTTCTGCTATACTGTATTGCTGCGGTGAGTACGGCGCGGTATGCTGCGCCTTGATCTTTTTGCGAGTCTGGTTCTCCACCATGGACTTGAACTCCTTGAACCTGTCAAAGTACTAGTCCTCGGAAGGAAGGAAGTAAACATCAATGTAACGGCTGAAATCATCAATAAAGGTCAGGAAATACCTAGCGCCTCCAAAGCTCTGGTTTTGCATCGGTCCGTACAAGTCGGTTTGGACCAGCTCCAATACCTCCTTTACACGCTCCCCCGCTCCAAAGAATGCCTCCCGGTGCTGCTTCTCCTCCAAACAGCCGATGCACAACTGCTGCTCAAAGTTAGAGATGGTAGGCAGGTCGCGCACCATCTGTTTTGCTTGAAGCAGCTGCTAGGTGCGCATGCCGATGTGGCCGTAGCACACATACCAGTATTATGTTCGATGTATGCCCCTGGTCCAATCAGCGGAAGATTTAGACTAGGTATGCACTACGCTTGTAGCGCAAGTCCCCAAGCGACATGCAAGAGAGGCTAAGAGAGACAAGGCATGCACTACTCATCTTTGTCGAGTAAGTCCCCTTGGTCTACTCTTGGTAGTGTACCTGGTGCATGCTCCTTAGGACAACTTCCTATACCCTAGTGGGTGAAGGTGCCGTCTCGCAAGCGAGAGGTCCGGGGTTGAATCTTCCCAGGACCAAATTTTCTTTGTAACTAAAAAGGGCCAAGGAAGCTTCCTAGAAGCCTCTAAGGTCCAAGGTGGATCAAGCACCACTTGGCGGTCACAGAGGGTGTCATGTCATCAAAACTGATGACACTGTCTAGGGTAGCCTTGGGGGGGAGGTCCCTCCAAGGAGCCACTGGGAGCACTGACTAGAGACTATATAAGGCCTGTCATTTGCATGTGATTGTATCATCATCTCTTACTCTTGAGACTTGAGAGAAAACTAATCCCTTGTTGGCCACCAAGAAAGAGTGTAAAGAACAAGTGCAAGTGCACACTTTGGTGTGTAGCATTGCTAGTTGGGTGAGTGTTTGGAACACTCTCCGGCCACGGTTGGGACAAGCTAAGTGAACCTTTCAGTGTGGAAACACCACTCCGTGGGTGATCTCTTCCTTGGTTGAAATACCAAGGGCGGTCGGCGGTTTGCCTGTCGGCGCCGTTTACTCTAGACCGTGGCCAAGTGCGAAGTGACAAAGGGTTATGGGCCCATACTGATCGGGAAACTTAGTTCTTTGTACCACCGCTCAGTTCACGTGANACTAATCCCTTGTTGGCCACCAAGAAAGAGGGTAAAGAACAAGTGCAAGTGCACACTTTGGTGTGTAGCATTGCCAGTTGGGTGAGAGTTTGGAACACTCTCCGGCCACGGTTGGGACAAGCTAAGTGAACCTTTCAGTGTGGAAACACCACTCCGTGGGTGATCTCTTCCTTGGTTGAAATACCAAGGGCGGTCGGCGGTTTGCCTGTCGGCGCCGTTTACTCTAGACCGTGGCCAAGTGCGAAGTGACAAAGGGTTATGGGCCCATACTGATCGGGAAACTTAGTTCTTTGTACCACCGCTCAGTTCACGTGATAGGTACCTCCGCAGCAGACAAGACACCACTGCTCCATCTGCTTCATCGTCGGTCCACTTGGACCAAGGTACGCATTGTGAGAGACCAAACGCGGGTTGGACACGTGGTCCACTTTTGCTCTCCACGGACAAGGAACGAGGATACGCTTTGGCATTGTTGGTATGACCCTCGAGTCATAAGCGGATTACGCTCTGCCCTTGTGGGTATGACCCCGTGTCTATGGGAGCACTTCCTCCACAATAGCTAAGAGACCATCGGCTGGAGGGGTATGCAACGGACTGCACCTTGAAAATCTATAGCTGTCATCAGCCTCATCAGCCTATATCGGCCTCAACGAAGTAGAACAGCAGAGACTAAATGAGCATCCTTGACCACACCGCACTCATGCCGAGGGGTCAAGAGATCGTTCCAGTCACCTCACGGCCCGCCGAGTTGGGTGCGGCCAACACCATCGCACGCTTCGATGGTAAAGCCTTCGGCATATGGAAATCGCAGTTTGAGGTGGTGATGCGCGTGCGTGGGTACCTCAACATGCTGAAAGGGACGGAGGTAGCACCGGAGGACGAGGCAAGCGCGGAATACGCAGGGTGGCAAGAGCGGAATGACATCGCTCTCGCACTCCTCGTCACGTCCATAAGCCCCTCCCTAATCTCCTACATCGAGGGGTGCACCATGGCAGCTGAGGCTTACTCCAAGCTAACGAACGTGTACCAGTCAACTTCCCTCGCCAATCGACTCTTCATCCTGCAGCTCCTAATCGGGCTGCGGGTGGACGAAGGGGAGTCCATCTCGGACTTCCTCCAGNGAGGTGGTGATGCGCGTGCGTGGGTACCTCAACATGCTGAAAGGGACGGAGGTAGCACCGGAGGACGAGGCAAGCGCGGAATACGCAGGGTGGCAAGAGCGGAATGACATCGCTCTCGCACTCCTCGTCACGTCCATAAGCCCCTCCCTAATCTCCTACATCGAGGGGTGCACCATGGCAGCTGAGGCTTACTCCAAGCTAACGAACGTGTACCAGTCAACTTCCCTCGCCAACCGACTCTCCATTCTGCAGTGCCTCATAGGGCTGCGGGAGGGCGAGGGGGAGTCCATCTCGGACTTCCTCCAGCAGTTTGAAGGACTGCTTCAAGAAGCCCGCGCCATGTCCTGGTAGCTCGACCAACAGATGCAGGCCATGATTCTCCTCATGGCCTTGCCGCCAAGCTGGAGCCCCATGATCACCACCTTGGGTGGTTGGGAGGAGTCGGAGTTTACGTACCCTCGTGTCTCTGAGTTTGTCCGGAACGAGGCCATGCGGCGCAACAACGGTGTCATCAACAACGCCGCATATGCAAGTTGCTCGGGAGATACCTCCTTCCATGGCAACAGCAGAGGTAGTGGCGGCGGGAAGAGCGGTAAGAAGAAGGGCAAGTGCCACAATTATGGCAAGGCCGGGCATTGGGCGCTGGAGTGTCACGCACCAAAGAAGGAAGGAGGCGGTGGTGGGAGCAGCAACGTGAGTAAGAAGGTGGACTCGACGTCCACGAGCATGATGGCCGAGAGCAAGGCCCCTCCAAAGGGCTCTGTGCTGCTGCGGCTGGGACCCTTCGGGCTCGACAATGGCACGGACTACCACACCTCTCGCGAGGCATGTGGCTTCTCGTCCCTCACACCATCCACGGCCAAGTTCCGGTGCGCCAATGGCGGCATCGAGTACGCGGCTGGTGAAGGAGAGAAGGTCGTGCACACGCGACTCAACGGAGCCGACAAGGAGTTGCGCCTGCAGAACGTCGTCTAAATGCCAACTTTTGCCGCGAACCTCCTCTCTGTCTCGCGGAATACGGATCACGCGATGACAGTCGTGTTCACACATAAGGAAGCCGTCATCCTCAAGAACGAGGACGTGACAATTACCTATGCTGCGTCAGACCTTGTCGCCAAGGTGCCACAAACGGATGGGCTCTACGTTCTGCAGACAAAGAGCGCGGAAGGGCACGCTGGGGCGGCAGAGGCAGGAGCGGAAGCTGCACCATCGCCGAAGGCCAAGACACCATCCATGCCGCCTGTTGTGGCGGCTAAAGACACGGGAGGAGCAACTGCAAAGCTGTGGCACAGACGCCTTGGGCACGTGGCCGACAGGTACCTACAGATCATGCAGGAAAAGAAGCTTGTACGCGGGCCGGAGGGGTGTGAGCTGAAGGGTGGATGCAACGCTGGGTGTGAGGCTTGCCTGCAAGGTAAGACAAAGCAAAAACGGTTCTCCAAAAACGGTCGCAGAGCAGAGGGCATACTCGACCTCGTCCACAGTGACGTGTGTGGCCCCATGCGCACCATGTCCAACGGCGGCTCCAAGTACCTCCTCACCTTCATCGATGATTACTCTCGGAAGATGTGGGTGTACTTCCTCAAAACAAAGGGAGAAGTACTAGAGCGCCTGCAAGAGTTTGTCGCCATGGTGGAGTGACAAACCGGGCGGAAGGTCAAGGCCCTACGGAGCGACAACGACGGAGAGTACAAGGGGTGCAAGCCGTGGCTTCTGGCTCACGGCATTGTCCACCAACCTACTACCCCCTACACACCGCAAAGCAACGGCGTGGCCGAGCGCATGAACCACAGCATCCTGGCCATGACGCGAACCATGCTATTTGACTCAAAGCTCCCCCCTTGCTTCTGGACGGAAGCAGCGCGCACTGCATGCTACCTCATCAACCTCATGCCTGCTGCAGCATTACACAGCAAGGGGACAGGAAAGGAGCAAAGTGCAGAACGCATGACGCCGCAGGAGGCGTGGTCGGGAAAGAAGCCGGATGCCTCTCACCTAAAGGCATTCGGCTGCACGGCTTGGGCCAAAGTCCAGGACGGGCAAGGAGCGGGGAAGTTGGATGCACGTGCGCGCAAGTACGTGATGATCGGCTACGAGGCCACGCACAAGGCGTACAGGCTGTGGGACCAGGCAGCAGGGAGAGTCATCACCTCCAGAGATGTAACCTTCCAGGAAGAGTCACACGGCAAGGAAGAACTGCTGGACCCAGGGAACTCTCCGAAACAAGGAGAGTGGATCGTGCTGCTGGAGGCAGATGACACACCACCGCCTAACTGGCGTGGGACGCCAGTGGCCGTAGACAGCGAGGCTGCCAATTCAGGGAGAGCGTCCACTCAGGCTGAAGCGGAGTTGACATCTGACACCGCGTCGGAGACATCCGAGGCCTCCTCGGAGGCCAATGGTTCTTCTCTCCTAGCGACCCCTCCTGGGGAAGCACAGTAGCAGCAGCAGCAGTACAAGCAGCCAGCACCAGTACCACTACGGCGTAGTGAGCACCAAGCAAAGCCTGCGAAGTAGTACGACGGAGGGAAGGCCGAGTGGACTGGCCTGAGCTGGTCGTGCCTTGCGCAGGGAGAGACAGCTACCATCGCTGAGGCTCTCTCGCGGCCGGACGCCGCTAAGTGGAAGGAGGCGATGGAGAGCGAGCTCGTCTCCATCAAAGAGAACGGAACGTGGGAGCTGGTGGACAGACCACCAAACGCACACGTGGTGGGCGTGAAGTGGGTCTTACGCATCAAACGCAAGCAAGACAACAGCATCGACCAGTACAAGGCAAGGATCGTCGTAAAGGGGTCTCGCAGAGAGCAGGGTCTGAGTACAACGAGACCTATTCTCTTGTTGTGTCTTTCCCATCCATCCGCATCTTGCTGGTTGTGGCTGCGGCGCGCAACATGGAAATCCACCAGATGGACGTCAAGACCGCCTTCCTCTACAGGAAGCTTGACAAGAAGATACTAATGGAGGTGCCCGAGGATGTCAAGGCAAAACCCGGGCAGGTATGTCGCCTCATCAAGGTGCTCTACGGGCTGAAACAGGCCCCAAGGATCTGGTACAAGGAGATGGATAGCTTCATGGCTGGCCTAGGCTTTTCGCACTGCCACAACGACCCCAGCGTGTATGTGCGTGTGGATAACCAGGGACTGTTGCTGGTAGCGCTGTACGTGGATAACCTGATTCTGGCCTCCACCTCCATGAAGGCCCTCGAGGCCCTCAAGGAGAAGCTGCATGGGCGGTTTCAGATGAAGGACATGGGCGAGCTCGAGTACTACTTGGACATTGCTATACATCGCAACCGAGCTGCAGGCACCATCGAGCTCAACCAGACGAAGTACATCTCAGAGGTCCTTCGGCGCTATGGCATAGAAGACGCAAAACCCCTCAGCACTCCTCTCCCCACAAAATGCA
>SZWC01002425.1:215763-228674 GCA_023375785.1 Penium margaritaceum
CTAGCACACAAGGATCTCACCTCACCTAAAAAGTAAGGAGAGGTACCTTTATCCTAGTCAGCACACTCTGACAAGGCAATCCTAAGACCAAGGACCTTTTTGGATATTTCTCCCATCAGGTCTTCATCCTGGACCTCTTGCCTTTTTCTTTTCTCAGGCTAAGGCATGGAGCCATCACCCATGCCCACCCAGACATCGACGGTCCATGACCCCCGAAACTTCAAAAATTCATATCTCCCAATCCAACCGTTGGATCGGTCTCAAACTTGGGCCGTAGACATTTTGCCACCTGATCTTTCCAATGGTGAAGTCGGATCGGCGATCGGAGCAGGTATCTGGTACTTTCCTGGAACTTGCTCCTGTGGACCTCAAACTGAGCCAGATGGCTCCTTTCCCAACATCCGTACCCGCCTCCTTTTGGAGGAGAGGGGCTTGTGGGAGGTGGTGACCGGCGACGAGCCAGCTCCAGTTCCACAGGGAAAAGGCATCACCACACCGTAAGTGGTGGCGGGGAAGACGCCGCAAAAGGGTGCAGCTGATGCGGGTTCTTCTGCAGCTGTACTTACGGTGTATGAGGAATGGAAGAAGAAGGACAGGCAGGCCTATAGGTTGCTTATCAACACCATCTCCAACCTGCATCTTCAGTACGTGAGTGACAAGGCTAGTGCAAAGGAGGGGTGGGACATGTTGTGCAAGAAGTATGAGAGCAAGGATCCTGCATTCCTCATGCTTTTGGAGCAAAAGATGATGCCGCTGAAAATGCAGGGTGGCGAAGGGATGGAGGCGTATCTGGACAGGGCAAAGGAGTTGGCGAAGTAGCTGAGAGCGGCCGGCAATGATGTGAAGAGATATGCTTCATCCTCCTCTTGCCGAGGGGACTCCCAGCGAGCTACGACACGGTACGAGAGACGCTGGGATGCCAGCCAACTCTTGACCTCCACTTCATCTCCAGTCACCTGGTGTAGGTGGAATTGCGTCACAATGCAGCAAAGCGGAATGGCGGCAGGAGCAGTGAAGCAGTTTTTTTGGTCACGAGCTCATGCAACCAGCAGCAGCAACAGGAGTCTGGGCAGCAAAAAGGCACAAAGAAAGGCAAATGCCACTACTGCCAGAAAGAGGGACACTACAAAAAGGAGTGTTTCAAGCTCAAGAGGGACCAGAAGTTGCAGCAGCAACAGCAGTCATCGAAGCAGTAGCCGCAAAAACAGCAGCATCAGCAGCAATCAGAGCAGCGTTAGCAGCAGTAGTAGCAGCAAAACCAGGCTGGTCTTCGCCACTTTGGCAACATGAATGTGGCCAAGGAGGTGCGCGACCGTCTCTTCATGACGAAGTCTGACATGTCGCAGGGGGAGAAGGCGGATCTCGCATGGTACAAAGACTCAAGTTGTACCAAGAGCCTCACACATCACAAGGAGTGGTTTACATAGCTGCTGTCCATCCCTGTCCATCCTATCGCTATGGGTGATGATCGGTTGGTATATACTGAGGGGATTGGGATTGTGGAGATGTGGTTGGAGACCCCACGTGGCATTGAAGTGGGAGTGTTCCATGGCGTGTTGTATGTACCTCATGCTGCATTCAACCTCCCAGTCTCCTCTCTTACAAACACAGGATTGCGCGTCGTCTTCGCAGATGACTATGACTATATCCTCAACAAGGATACAGGAGCGGACTTGGCCAGGTCAGTGAAGGAGGGCGACATGTACCGCCTGTGTGTGAGTGGTTAGCCTGATTGCTAGGCAGATTTTCTCCCTTGTGTGAGATTATGGACTCTAGTGAATGAGCCTTAGCCTCCATGGCTAAGTGGTGTGGCTTGTGAGAGGTCTGACTTGCCCAAGCTCTAGCTCTATATGTACTCCATCATTTTGAGTGATTAAACAACCATTCTTCAGCACAAGTGATGCCCTTCCAATCACACATGCTCGCTGCTCCAGGGCTCCCTCTCTCCTCCAGATCCAACAGTGTCGTAGCTGGTTGGGAGTCCCCTCAGCAAGAGGAGGATGAAGCGCGTCTCTTCCACAGGGTTGCCGGCCGCTCTCAGCTGCGTTACCAGCTCCTTTCCATTGTCCAGATACGCCTCCATCCCTTCACCACCCTGCATTTTCAGCACCATCATCTTTTCCTCCAAAAGCATGAGGAATGCAGGATCCTTGCTCTCATACTTCTTGCACAACGTGTCCCACCCCTCCTTTGCAATAGCCTAGTCACTCACGTACTAAAGTTACAGGTTGGACATGGTATTGACAAGTAACCTTTAGGCCTCCATGTCCTTCTTCTTCCACTCCTCATATGTTGCTGCGGCACTTGTAGATGAACTTGCATCTGCTGCACCTTTCTGCAACATCTTCCCTGCCACTACCTGTGCTGCGGTGATGCCTTTTGCCTCTGGAGGTGAAGCGCGCTCGTGGCCGCTCACCACCTCCCACAAGCCCCTCTCCTCTAAAAGGAGGCGGGTATGGATCTCATAAAATGTGAAGTTGGCACGTCCTTCTAGTCTTAAGTGGCAGCGCTACCCCTGCTTTTGATGTTGCTTCAGCCAAAAATCTTTGTTACAGAAAATGGACTTTAGAGGCCAACAAACTGAGAATTTTAGAAAAAAAAGGCAATCACTGGAAAATTCAGCTCAAAACCTTTCAGATTGATCGATAAAAAAATATCATCAACTGGGGATTTTGAGAGATATGCTCTTTTGAAATCAGGGTATACTTCTGCTCCTACTCGAGCTCACACCAACCAGCTTGTAAAAGGCGTTTCTCCCAAACGTACCAACTGAATGCAAATGTTTTTGCAGCAATAAAAAGCTTAGTAAAAATTATTCAATTCGTATGTGCTACTTTCTAAATCTGACAAAGAAACAAGAGAGTTATGGTCATCACAAGTCGACACTCTTACTCAGAGACAAGAGTGTAGCATTGGCCGACCTCCTTTTGCGCATAACTCTCAATCAAACTGTTGGATTTTTGTAACTATGGGCTCGTTGGAAAGTTTGTTACTTGAAATTGAAGATCCTGTGGTCAATTTTTAAATCTGGTGAAGGCTTCACCCAAACCCGTCACTCTCGAAGTGACAGCCTGTGCTGGCTGAAAGTAGCAGAACTTGGCTCTAATACCAAGTGTTGGAATTGGACGAGAGAGGGAGCCTTGGAGCAGCGAGCATATGAGACTGAAATGGCATTACTTGTGCTAAAGAATGGTTATTAAATCACTCAAAATAGTAGAGTACATATAGATCTAGAGCTTGGCCAAGTCAGCCCTCTTACAAGCCACACCAGTTAGCCATGGAGGCTAAGGCTCACACACTAGAGTCCATAATCTCACACAAGGTAGGAAATCATCCTAAGAATCAGGCTGACCACTTACACACGACCTAGAGAGCTTGAGAATACTCTCATGATACACTCCTAGTAGTCACATAATCCACAATCCCATCGAGAATCGCTATGTGTCCATGGCTAGTACACATGGATCTTACCTCACCTAAAAAGTAGGGAGATGTACCTTTTCCTAGTCAGTACACCTTGACAAGACAACCTAAGAATCTAGGTTCTTTTTGGATATTTCTCCCATCAGGTCTTGACTGTAGATCTCTTGTCTTTTTCTTTTGTGAGGCTAAGGCATGGAGCCATCGCTCATGGTCACCCGGATATCGGCGGTCGATGACCCTGAATACTTTGAAAATTCATATCTCCCAATCCGACCGTTGGATTGACCTCAAACTTATACCGTAGACATTTTCCCACCTGATGTTCTTAATGAAGAAGTTGGATTGACAATTGGAGCAGGCATCTAGTACTTTCCTGGAACTTGCTCTTGTGGACCTGAAACTTAGCCGGATGGCTCATTTTCCAACACAGCCACTAGGAAGGAGCTTGGAATGTTTAAAGATGTCTCTTAAAACCTTCCTATCCCCTTTTTGATTACAAAAAAAATCGCTACCAAGCTAGGATTTGACCTTGTGACCTCTTGCTAAAGAAACTAACTCTGGAACGTCCAAGCCAGAAAGATTTTTTCTAGGTAGTGTTTTCTGGCTATACTATGCAGATAAGACCAAGGGGACTTGCTCCAAAGGATTAGTGCAAGCCTTGTCTATCTGGACCTGACTTAGGGACTTACTCTGAGGGAGCAGTGCATGCCTAGTCTGTCCTGTACCTGTCCAAACATCATCCATGGAGAAGGAGCATATACTAGGAGCCATCTGTCGGGAACCATCTATACAGGTACTGGAGGTATCGATATGGTCAACGCAGCGGTAAAGATTGAGGCCAAGACTACTAGAGAGAGGAAAGATCTTAGAGCTAATAAAGAGAGGTGCAAGGGACAGTTTATTGATCTGATATGCTCCTTGTCCATGGCTAATACTTGGATAGGCACAAGAAGGACTAGGTATGCACTGCTACCTTGGGGTATGTCTCCTAAGTCTGGTCCAGATAAACAAGGTATGCATTGCTACTTTGGAGCAAGTTCCCTTACTCTCATCTGATAGCATAGTTAGCAAACACTACCTAGGACAACTCATTTTGGCTAAGATATTTCAGAGTTTGGTTCTGGAGCGAGAGGTTATTGGGTCAAATCTTAGCCTGGTGACTACTTCTCTTTGTGACCAAAAAGGAGAGAGGAAGATTTTAATAGACATCTTAGAACATTGCAAGGTCCTTCCTAGTGGCTTGCGGCACTTGGCGGTCACATGGAGTGCCATGTTGATAAGGCGGATTACGTAATCCAGAGTGCCTCCAAAGTTGCTCATCTAAGGAGCCACTGCATGCCTAGGCTAGAGACTGGCTCTAGGACTATAAGAACCTGTCAGTTGCCTATCATTAAGTACGGTACTTACCTTTGAGACTCTTAACAGAGTTGTTTACCAAAGGGAAACACTAAAGAAGCATTGGTTGGTCTAAGCCTCAAGAGATGCTCCTCGCGCGAAAGTGACCAGGTACTAAGGACACAATGCAAGGAAGTGATTCCTATGAACTGCTGAGTCTGGAACCTTGGCTCCTAGGGTGATATCATCTCTTGGTTGGAATACCACGAGCGGTCGACGGAAACCATTGTGTCGCAACCCATTTTCTAGAGCGTGACCTCAGGTAGGTTGACACAAAGGAGATGTTGGAGGTGGTCCACACAAGGTTAAGACCTGATGTGAGAAATATCCAAAAAGGTCCTAGATTTTTTGGTTGCCTTGTCAGAATGTGCAGACTAGGAAAAAGGTACCTCTCCTTACTTTTTAGGTGAGGTGAGATCCTTCTGTGCTAGCCACTGACACATGGCAATTCTAAATGCAATTATGGGCTATGAGACCACTAGGAGTGTGCCAAAACAGCATTTTGTAGTTCTGTAGGTCCTGTGTGAGTGGTCAGCTTGATTGCTAGGCTGATTACATCTCTTGTCTGAGATTATGGACTCCAGTGTATGAACCTTGCCACCCATGGCTAAGTAGGGTGGCTTGTGAGAGGGCTGACCTGCCCAAACTCTATCTGTATATGCACTCCTTCATTTTGAGTGATTGGAGAACCATTCTTCATCACAAGTGATGCTCTTCCATTCCCACATGTTTGGTGCTTTAAAGCTCCCTCTCTCCTCAAAATCCAAAACACTTGGTTTCAAAGCCAAGTTTTGCTACTTTCAACCAGCACAGGCCGTCACTTTGAGAGTGACAAGTTTGGATAAACTCTTCACCAAATTTGACGATCAAATACAGGATCTTCAAGTTCAAAAGACAAGCTTTTTCATACGTCCACGATCACAAAGAGACAACGATTAAATTGAGAGATATGCTCAAAATGAGGTGAACAACGGCTAGACTCTTCTCTTTAAGTAAGACTATTCCCTTGTGAAGACCAAAACTCTCATGTTTCACTGTTAAGTTTAAAAAGTGTCATATGGGAATTAAATCATTTTTCCAAAACTTTCCATTGATGCAAAAATATTTCCATTGCATGAGCACATTTGGGAGAAACATCATTTACAAGCTGTATGATGTGAACTAGAGTAGGAGCAGCAGCATACCCGGTTTTCAAAAGGGCATGTCTCTGAAAATTACGTGTTGATGTCCCTGTTTTATGGGTTGATCTCAAAGGTTTTGGGCAACATTTTCTAGTGTTGGGATCAATGTTTCTCAAATTCCCTGTCTTCGGACCTCTACATTCCATTTTCAGTCAGACAAATTTCTTGCAGAAGCAGCAGCTTAAGTAGGGATAGCACCGCTTGTTAAGGACAGTGCTAAGCATCACCAAAGCTCAAAATGGCAGCAGCATGTGTGTTAATAGCAGTCCCGTCCTTAAAGAGGCTGGAAGGATGCGCCAATTTCACATTTTTGGAAAATATGTACTCGCTTCCTTTGGGAGAAGAGGGGCTTGTCGGAGGTATTCCGTGGCGAGGGGTGCGTTCCGCCTCCACAGGTAAAAATCATCACCGTAGCGGAGGTGGTGGTGGGAAAGAAGCCACAGAAAGGTATAGCAGATGTAAATTCATCTTTGACTACAGCAATGGCGGCAGTAGTGGAAGAAAAAAAACACGCAAGCCTACAGACTGTTTGTCAACACCATCTCCAACCTGCATCTTCAATACGTGAGTACAAGGCTACTGCAAAAGAGTAGTGGGACCCGTTGTACAAGAAGTATGAGAGCAAGGATCTTGCATTGCTCATGTTTTTGGAGCAGAAGATAATGACGTTCAAAATACAGGATGGAGAGAGGATGGAGGCGTCTCTTCACGGGGCAAAGGAACTGGCAAAGCAGCTTAAAGCGGCCTAGAATCTTCTCGAAGACACGCGCTTTGTCTTCCTCCTGCTAAGGGGATTCTAACAACCTATGATACAATGCGAGGGACGTTGGAGTGTTAGCCGACTCTCAACCTGGACTTCATCTACACGTACCAGGCGTAAATGGAATTACGTCGCAATGCCACAAAGTGTAATGGCGGTAGCAGCAGAAGTGAAACAGCTTTCATGACTATGGGCTCATGCAACCAGCAATAGCAACAATCTGGCCAAGAGAGAGGCAAAAACAAAGGCAAGTTGTTGGATCTGGAGGAGAGAGGGAGCCTTGGAGCATCAAGCATGGGTGATTGGAAGGGCATCACTTGTCCTCAAGAAAAGTCATTCAATCACTCAAAATGATGGAGTACATATAGAGCTAGAGCTTGGGCAAGTCTGCCCTCTCACAAGCCACACCACTTAGCCATGGAGGCTAAGGCTCACACACTAGGGTCCATAATCTCACACAAGGGAAGAAATCAGCCTAGCAATCAGGCTGACCACTCACACACGACCTACAGAGCTAGAAAATGCTCTCATTGCACACTCCTAGTGGTCACATAACCCACAATCCCATGGAGAATCGCCATGTGTCCATGGCTAGCACACAACGATCTCACCTCACCTAAAAAGTAATGAAAGGTACCTTTATCCTAGTCAACACACTTTGACAAAGCAATCCTAAGACCAAGGACCTTTTTCTCAGGCTAAGGCATGGAGTCATCGGCCATGGTCATCCGGATATCGGCGGTCGATGACCAGGAATACTTCAAAAACTCATATCTCCCAATCCGACCATTGGATCGACCTCAAACTTAGACCGTAGACATTTTGCCACTTGATCTTTTCAATGACAAAGTCGGATTGACGATGTGAAGAGGCATCTGGTAGTTTCTCGGAACTTGCTCCTGTGGACCAGAAACTAAGCCAGATGGCTCCTTTCCCAATAATCTCCCACTTTGCCGCAGTCAGAGTGGGCTGAGTCACACGCCTTCATGCAGAACTGCTGCTTCTCACGTGTCATTGGCTTGATGCACAAATCAGCGACCTGCTTCTTGGTTCGAGTAAACTCCAGCTTGATACCACCCTCCTATACCATGTGCTTGATATAGTGATATGCGATGTCAATGTGCTTGGTACGTGCATGGTGCTCAGGATTCTTGGCGAGTGCGATTATGCTCTGGTTGTCGAAGCGCACAGGAACTGAAACTGCTACACTCCCACTCATCTCTACCATGAGACGCTAAGGCCAAACTACTTCCTTGGCTCCAAAGCTAGGACAGACGTACTCAGCTTCCGTGCTTGAGGCGGCCACGACCACCTGCCGCTTGCTGCACCAGCTGATGGCACCTCCATTCACGAGAAACACATGTCCAGAGATGGACTTGCAAGTCTCAAGATTTGAAGTCCAATCTGCATCTGTGTGGTCGATGATGTTGTTGTCGTTGACATTGTAGGTGATGCCGACGTTGATGGTTCCAGCAAGGTAGCGGAAGATCCCCTTCACTGCCTTCTGGTGCTCAGGTTCGGGGTTTGCCATGTGCTCGCTCACAGCGCTAACAGCCTGTACAAGGTCTGGCCTGGTTGCCACCATGAGGTATATGAGGCTGTCGACGGTGCTCCGGTACTTCTACCGCTCAGCTGCATTTGCTTCTTCATTGAAGCTCACGAGGTAGTGCTGCGTCTCTAGCGTCGTGCCGATGGATTTTGCCTCTGCCATGCGAAACCAGTGCAAAACATCCTTGATGTAGTGGCTCTGCTGCAGCGAGAGAGAGCGACTTGCGGTCACGCGTGATCTCGATACCGAGGAAGTATGACGCCTCCTCGAGATCAGACATCTAGAAGCGCTCCTACATGGCTTCCTTGAACTCTTGCAGTGCAGACATGTTGGTCGAAAGGAGGAGTATGTCATCCACATAGACAATGATGATGAGGATCTCATACTCATGCTGCCACCGATACACGTTGTAGTCACACTCGGTGCGCTCAAACCCCATGCACTGCAACGCCGCATCCAACTTCTGGTTCCAAGCACGCGACACTTGCTTGAGGCCGTACAGAACTTTTGTAGCTTGTAAACCAAGTGCTCCTGGCCATCCATGACAAACCCCTCCGGCTGCTCCATTGAAGAATGCCGTCTTGACGTCCATGTGGTGAACCTCAAAGTCCTCAGCTACTGCATAAGAGAGGAACGTGCACACAGAGGCAAACTTTGCAATAGAGGCAAACGTTTCTGTGTAGTCGATGTCCTCTTGCTGTGAGTAGCCCTTGGGGACCAGCCTCGCTTTGTACTTTTTAAGGTTTCCATCTGTTCCTCGCTTCTTCTTGAACACCCACTTGCACATGATTACCTTACGTCCACGTGGACGTTTAGTCAACTACCTTGTGCCGTTGTCTAGCTGCGATTGTATCTCCTGCGGTACAGCTTGTACCCAATCTGCTGCATCCGGTGTAGCCATGGCCCCCTTGTATAACGTTGGCTCATCTAAATTTGCTGCGACTGCAACATTCATCTGTTCTGGTTTCTTTAGCATCCAGAAATGGCCGCGCTCACCAGGCTTGTAACGCACCCTAAAAGGGTACTTGCGACCTGGTGCTGGAACGTCAGCGCGCGGCGCGCTCGGTACTACTGGCACAACTGCTACTGATATTGGTGCTACGTCTCCCTCCTCTGCTTCTGACGATGAGATTGTTGTATCTGCTGCATCAGACATGAGAGTAGAGTGATTCTCCCACTGTCACAGTTCAGGAAGGATCGGAAGCGACTGGGTCAGGAACGATTTCTACTCCCACTGTCTTGTCAGCTGCTGGTTCTGTTGCCTCTTCACAGACAATGTTGGTACCGATGACGTTGCTCTTGTTGAAGACGACATCCCTGGAGATGATGATGTGGCCTGTATCCCTTTTGTAGAAGCGATAGGCCTTGCTTGCCACGTCGTAGCAAATCATTAGCATCTACGCACTCTTTGCGTACCATTTTTGCCACTTCTCCTTGGGCACGTGCATGTATGCCAGGCTGCCAAATACTCAGAGATGACCCACGATTGGTTTCTTGCCGAACAACGCCTCGTACGGCGTCATTTGTTTGAGCGCCTTAGTTAGACTACGGTCCTTGATGTAGACTGCAGTGCTCACGGCTTCAGCTAAGAAATCGTACGTCTGCCCAGCCGCGTGCAGCATGGAGCGCGCTGACTCCACAATGGTATGGTTGGCGCATTCTGCTACACCGTTCTGCTGCGGCGAGTATGGCGCAGTACGTTGCGTCTTGATGCTCGCTGGAACTCCTTGCTCAGGTACTCTCCACCGCGAACGCTGCGCAACGTCTTGATCTTCTTGCTAGTCAGGTTCTCCACCATGGCCTTGAACTCCTTGAACCTGTTACAGTACTGGTCCTTGTTGGAACTTGAGGAGAAAGGGAGCCTTGGAGCAGCGAGCATGTGTGATTGGAAGGGCATCACTTGTGCTGAAGAATGGTTGTTCAATCACTCAAAATGATGGAGTACATATAGAGATAGAGCTTGGGCAAGTCAGCCCTCTCACAAGCCGCACCACTTAGCCATGGAGGCTAAGGCTCACACACTAGAGTCCATAATCTCACACAAGGGAGGAAATCAGCCTAGCAATCAGGCTCACCACTTACACACGACCTAGAGAGCTAGAAAATGCTCTCATGGCACACTCCTAGTGGTCACATAACCCACAAACCCATGGAGAATCGCCATGTGTCCATGGCTAGCACACAAGGATCTCACCTCACCTAAAAAGTAAGGAGAGGTACCTTTATCATAGTCAGCACACTCTGACAAGGCAATCCTAAGACCAAGGACCTTTTTGGATATTTCTCTCATCAGGTCTTGACCCTGGACCTCTTGCCTTTCTCTTTTGTGAGGCTAAGGCATGGAGCCATCATACATGCCCACCCAGACATCGACGGTCCATGACCCCTGAAACTTTGAAAATTTATATCTCCCAATCCGACCGTTGGATCGGTCTCAAACTTGGGCCGTAGACATTTTGCCACCTGATCTTTCCAATGGTGAAGTTGGATAGGCGATCGGAGCAGGCATGTGGTACTTTCCTGGAACTTGCTCCTGTGGACCTGAAACTGAGCTAGATGGCTCCTTTCCCAACAGTCCTTAGAAGGAAGGAAGTACACAGTAGTGTAGCGGCTGAAATCATCAATGAAGGTCAAGAAATACCTGGAGCCTCCAAAGCTCTGGGTCTGCATCGGTCCGCACAAGTTGACTAGCTCCAACACCTCCTTCGCACGTTCCCTTACTCCACATAATGCCTCCTGGTGCTGCTTCCCCTCCAAACAGCCGATGTACAACCGCTGCTGAAAGTTAGAGATGGTAGGCAGGTCGCGCACCATCTGTTTTGCTTGAAGCTATTGTAAGGCGCGCATGCTGATGTGGCCGTAGTGCGCATGCCAGATCTCGCCATCTGTTGCCTGCTTCACTGTTGCAGGACTTTGCTCACGCGAGATCTTGGTCGCCCCAAGCAGGCAGTACATGTCGCCCTCCTTCACCGACCTGGCCAACTCCTCTCTTGTATCCTAGTTGAAGATGTAGCCATAGTCATCATTGAAGACGACGCGCAGTCCTATGTTTGTAAGAGAGGAGACTGAGAAAAGGTTGAATGCAGTACCGGGTACATACTGCATGCCATGGAAGACTCCGACTTCAATACCACGTGGCATCTCCAACCACATCTCCACAATCCCAATCCCCTCAACATACACTACCCGATCATCACTCATAGCGACAGGATAGGGAGGGATGGACAGCAGCTTTGTAAACCACTCCTTGAAATGTGATGATCTTGGAACACCCTGAGTCTTTGTACCATGCAGAATCACCATGTGTCCATGGCTAGCACACAAGGATCTCACCTCACCTAAAGAGTAAAGAGAGGTAGCTTTATCCCAGTCAGTACACTCTGACAAGGCAATCCTAAAACCAAGGACCTTTTTGGATATTTCTCCCATCAGGTCTTGACCGTGAACCTCTTGCTTTTTTCTTTTCTCAGGCTAAGGCATGGAGTCATCACCCATGCCCACCCAGACATCGACGGTCCATGACCCCCGAAACTTCGAAAACTCATATCTCCCAATCTGAGCATTGGATCGGCCTCAAATTTGGACCGTGGACATTTTGCCACCTGATCTTTCCAATGAAAAACTCAGATCGATAATCGGAGCAGGCATCTAGTACTTTCCTGGAACTTGCTCCTGTGGACCTGAAACTGAGCCGGATGGCTCCTTTCCCAACACCATGTTTCACAAGAATCGCAACCGCCAAGTCAAAAATACCTCCAAGGTATCACAGATGCATCAAAGGCTTATGAGAAGCTTGCACATGTAGACCAATCAACGGCTATGGGAAATAGCATGTTCGTCGTTCAAAAGCTGATTTTGATGAGGGTGAGCGAGGGAGAGTCGATTCCGGACTTCCTCCTGCAGTTTGAAGGAATAGTGCATTAAGTGATCCAAATGAACTAGAAGATCGATACCAATCTCCATGCCATGATCTTCCTTATGGCGATATTTGAAGGCAGGGACTTTTGGTGCACGTACTTGGTACAAGTAGAAGTGCATCACAATGTAGCAAAGCGCTGTTGGGAAAGGAGCCATCTGGCTCAGTTTCAGGTCCACAGGAGCAAGTTCCAGGAAAGTACCAGATGCCTGCTCGGATCGCCAATCGGACTTCATCATTAGAAAGATCAGGTGGCAAAATGTCTACGGTCCAAGTTTGAGGCCGATCCAACGGTCGGATTGGGAGATATGAATTTTCGAAGTTTCGGGGGTCATGGACCGTCGATGTCTGGGTGGGCATGGGTGATGGCTCCATGCCTTAGCCTGAGAAAAGAAAAAGGCAAGAGGTCCAGGGTCAAGACCTGATGGGAGAAATATCCAAAAAGGTCCTTGGTCTTAGGATTGCCTTGTCAGAGTGTGCTGACTAGGATAAAGGTACCTCTCCTTACTTTTTAGGTGAGGTGAGATCCTTGTGTGCTAGCCATGGACACATGGCGATTCTCCATGGGTTTGTGGGTTATGTGACCACTAGGAGTGTGCCATGAGAGCATTCTCTAGCTCTCTAGGTCGTGTGTGAGTGGTCAGCCTGATTGCTAGGCTGATTTCCTCCCTTGTGTGAGATTATGGA